>JANHFX010026213.1:109753-197014 GCA_027560015.1 Chloroceryle amazona
TTACAAGAAAGCTCTTTAAGAAAACATGGTGAACTTGTTTGCAAGACTGCAGAAACAGAGACGTTCACCATTTCCTCCGGTCTTTTTTTCTTGGAAGACATTTACATTTTCATAACTAGAATTTTATGACACTGAACGCTTGAATCCACTGTGCTGTTCAAATTATATTGCACTACTTTAAAACTATTTAGACCATCATTAAGAATTAAAGTAAAATCTGGTTCCTTTTTAGGTCAGGTGCTACATTAATTTCTCTTTTGATTTTTGTATTATTTGTGCTGTGAGTTAAATATGAAATTACTTCAGTTCATGTGGGAAATAATAAGGCTGAGAAGTTTTGATGAACTTATCCAGACACAGCTGTGGCAGGTGCAGCCGCCCCCAAAAGACAAACCAGAAAGCAAACAGGGTGTGCTGGAGAAGTTTGATGCTTTGGCCATTGAGCTGCACCTCCCGGTGCTTAACTGGTGCCATGGGGTCTGCACTGGTCTGTGTTTTGTCGGGGCTGGTCCCCTCAACCAACTGGAGTGACCACAGTGCACCCTCGACTGGGGTATAACTGGGGTCCTGCCTAAGAGTCAGAGAAGCTGGTTCTTGGCAGAGCAGCAGATCTGGCAGTCAGACCCTCCCCTTGGACGCGCCATCCAAGGGCACTGCCATGGATTGAGGGAGTCTCCGTGGATGGAGTGAGCCTCAGCCCCACTTCGGGTGAGTGGTGTCTCGGGCACTCTGGTGTGGGAGGTTTCCTCTTGATGAGTGAGTGTGTGACCATTTTGGTTCATGTTTCCTTAAGGTTGAGGAATTAGTTGTGTAGCAGTTAATTCCCAACAGACATCTGAACTTTTGTTTCGTCAGGAGTGCTGGGCAGCTTTGGTTGTAATAAACGTCATTTTGGATAGTAGCTGCCGTTTGCTTTGTGGGTGCCTCAGTGACAACAGCATATGGTTTGTTTTTTTTGGTTTCGCCCCTACTATAACTAAAAGGGAAGGATCCCTCCTGTAGTTGAAATTTTTGATTTTTTTAGTATTATATTGTGTCTTACTATGCCTGTTCTAGGCTCTTTACAAAGAAGTACAGAACAGCAATACCAGCAATAATTCCCAAGACAGAATTGAACTACAACAGCAAAGCAAGTGAGCTGCTGATTGAATGGTAAAAATTAATTTGCTTGCTATATAAGATGCTATGTGCTATGCATCTGGATGGTAGTGAAGTCTTGTTGGTATTTTTTGCTAAGGTAACCATTCTTCTAAACAATGTCAGGCAGTACACATTAGATGCGTCTGAGGGTTTTGCAGTGGTGACATTTCTAATGTGTACCTGATCTATCTTTGAGAACCATAAAGCTTGCTCTAGTTGAAAGGGATTTTTTTGTCATTCTGTTTTGCTTTGTTGTGAGTTAAAAAAAAAACTAATTTTTTTTTCAGGACTAGGATCAATGGAGTTTGTTGGTCATAGATTTAGGTAGCCCTAAACATTGCAAAACTGTGGTAGACTGCAAAAGTATGATAGCACAGAATTCATCACAATCAAAAGAGGGTCTCCTGAGATTAGTGTAGAAAAACATATCTTGGTGTCATTCAGATGTTCTCTCAAGGCTACATTCTTGGCACCTATTCAGTTTGGCTGGTCTTTTTGTTTTTCCAACTGTATATGGACTTCTTTTGTTTCCAATTAGTCTGTTGATTGACTGCAGATGTACACCGAAATGTCCTTTGTTTTAGTGTATGTTTTCAAGTGACTGGTGATTAGCATTGGTTGGAAACTTTTCCATTGAAATGATTTGACAGACATTTGTGGTTACAACAAAATTGATATTTTCTGTGGAAACGCATCACTTTTGTCAACACGACCCCCCTCCCCCCCAAAAAAACCCCAACAAACCCACAAACAAAACAACCAAAAACCAAAACAACAACAACAAAACCAAACAAAAACCAACAAAAACCAACCAAACAAAACAATCGCAAACAAACGACAACAACAACAACAAAAAGAACAAAGCTTTTTTTCTGAAAATTCATGGTTTATTTTAGGTCAGCTTGTTAATGGCTCTAAGTTGTTGCAATTTTTAAGGGTGCAAGTTAAGACTTGCTTTTGTCTTCTGTTTCTCCAGGCTCCATTTATCAATCTATTTCATACATCAGTAGCTCCTCTTGGAGATGGCATGCTAGCAGCCTGGGAACTGTAGTAGCTGTAATGCCCTGAAAGAGAGAAAATATCACATAGAGGAGGTTGCAGATAAGATTGCAGTTCTTATGGGGAAAGTGCAGCCGCTCCAAGTTTATAGTTACAACCTGGCAGGGATTTAGGTGCTTCCTGTGCAAAATAAGTTGTAGAAAACATAAAGCTTCCTTTTAAAAACATTTCTATCCAATCCTAATAGCATTAAAATCTTATTTATATGATGCCTGTTGACATCTAAAACTACTGCAACAGTAGTTTTAGCACTTTTTTTCTTATTGTAGGGGTGCTTTCATACTTGGTTGTGAAGCTTAAGAATCAAAACAACAATAAACTCTCTTCTTTCTATTTGACTTTTGAGGGCATTTTTATAAAGCCTTTAAAATTCCTTCAAGTCCCATTTTTGGGCTCTTATCCACACCTACAAGGTCTTGAAACTTAGCTTTCAGGAAGAAAATAAAAGATCATCAGGAACTGTGGCTCTAAGGGGAAAAAATGACATCATAAGATTTTCATTGATGTCATGAGAAATGACAAATAAGGAATAGTGATAATGCAAGTTTTCCAATCACCTTTAAGAGCCATTGCACCAGAGTAGTTGTGATACTTCTTTTGGTGGTGATTGCAGTAAATTCCAGGCCTCTAGGAAAAAATGGAAGCAGGTTTTCCATTATTATCTTCCTTCTTGCTTAACGGGTGCAACAGTCTACACACAGCACTTGTGCATTGTGTGTTAACATGCCTGTGACAAGACCAAATCAGTCAAAGGAAAAACCTTTCCTCCTTCCTTCCCTAAGAATGGATGGAGGGAAGGAAAGTGGGTAGGAAGGAATAAGGAAGGAAGGAATATGGAAGGAATGATGAAATTTAGTGGAGAAGAGGATTGGGACTACTAGATCTTCACTGGTGTAAATAAACAGTTTTCACTGACTCCAGTGGAGCTGTGTTAACTTTTTTTTTTGATCTCCATAGGGGAGACAGTCTCTGAGAGTGCAGTGGTTGGCAGGGAATGTGGTATTAGTTAATAACTGGAATAATGTAAGATGGAAATTCTTCTGTCAGTGCTTTTGCCCCTCTACCCTTAGTGGTCATTTAAGAAAGCCTAATGAACAGCTGCAGTTTCCCAGGTTGCATCAAGATAACTTTTCAACATCCTTTTGCCTTCCCCCATTAACAATTTTTTTCTGCTCATAAACTATGGTGAGCTCTAGTTTGTCTTGAAAGTAAGAATATACTGAACACAAATAGTTTTCCTTGAGCTCAACAGTAAACCAATGAAATTTCTCTGAAGCCTGCAGTGCTAATCCCTGCTGGGCTGAATTGAATCCACCAAGTGTAACTTGGGCCAAAGTCAGGTGGGATGTAAGTGGGTGAAGATCCCAAATTCATTGGAAAATGTGATTTCCAACATGTCAGTGTCCTAAGGTGAAAGACTTCTAGTATTTATCAGTCTGAATTGGAGCCAACGTAATTTTTTTTTACTGTGTCCTTTGTATATCTTGAAGGGAATTTTATTACTGTTTGTGGAGGAGAAAGGAAGTCTTTAGTGCACTGTAAACTTAGTTTATTATAAAATACGAAAGTTGTGTTTTGTTTTGTTTTTTATAAAATCCTGGTGGTGGTTGGTTGTTGTTGTTTTAGTTTGGGTTGGTTTGTTTGTTTTCAAAGGATGTATTTTTTTCTCTTTGTATGCTTTCTCACACTTCTCTCTAGCTGTTGATTTTTGCAGTGCCTCCCATTTCTGTGATCACGAGTCATTACATGTTCACAACAGTGAATAAGCTGCTTAATGTCCTATTCCCCTGTGACTTGAGACTTTATCTGAAAAATTCCCTAATAAACATCCTCGCAATTACTTAAACATCTGTCCTAGTACCATGCAATTGAAACATGGAGGAAACAGAACGGACACACTAACCAGATGTAATTCTTGTAAAACAGGGACATAAGGAGATCAAATTGATAACTGAGTACATCAAGGATTTAATGTTATCCAAATACTTAAAGTCCATGCTTATGCAGGTACTAATAACTCCAGACAATACCTACAATATCCTTCATTTGAAAAGAGAATAGAAAAGCCCATTCATTTGTACCCAGTAGTGTGCATGCATAGTGGCTCTAACTTACTAAAATTAATTTTATAATTAGAGAACACACTGAATCTGTGAATTAGCACCATAATGACAGGAACAGATGTCACTTGCTGCTGAATGAACAACAGAAAATATCAGGAGTGCACTGTGCAATGCTGTCTCATGTTTTCTGACAGCCAACTCAAACTCCCTGAAGTCAGCCTGCTCCTTAAAAACCTTATCTTAATGTTTGTCTAGCTAGAGGCATATTGCAGGGGTGACAGAAGGCACCCCTGCTGCAAGTCCTAACCTCCTCCATCCCTCAGGCAGAGTCTATTCAAAATTCCCCTCAGGGATGTGTCAAACAGAAAATCAAAGTTCATTCTCCAGAGACATCTCTTGGACCGAACCACATACAGACCTAACCCTAATTATATAATTTTCTATTGTCAAACATCATTTCACGAGGTCAAAATGTTACTTAAATCTCATGAGTGCTTTTTTAAAAAAGTATTCATTTTTTTTCCAAGCATTAGGTTAATTGAAGGCAGAGATGTAGACTCTTGGTCCCAAAGCTCTGTGATGGCAGCAAATTCATAGGAAGTTGTGGCTGCTTTTTTTGTTTGTTTGTTAGGGGTTTTTTGGTGTGTTTTGTTTTGTGTGTGTTTGCTTGTTTTTTGTTTTTTTTTTAAGGAAGGCTAGAAGGATTAAACAGATACTTTTCTGTGATCACAAAGAAAAGTGACAATTTAACTAGAGAGTAAAGTGTGAACAGTTCACTGGTTCTACAAGAGCAGGTATTGTTGCTGCTTTGGTGGTGGGAACCATCCTGTGTTTTTTGTGTATTTGATTAATAAACAAGATAAGGTTGGAAGGGTTGAAAAGTTGTGTACTACGTAGGCATGTCAAGCTGGCTGCACATTACTAAAAATGTAAAAAGGGGTAATTGATAGCGGGGGGTCATCTATAGGGTATCTGAGAAAGACCTGATGGAAAAGATAGCCATGGAGTAATTCTTCAGCATTCTTAATACCACTAGAACTCTGCAGAAAGCTATTTCTTGGTCTTTACCCCCATTTCATGACCTAAATGGTAAAAACAAATTACTACCAAAAAAAAAAAAAAGTGACAGTTTGGTACTAAACTGTTTTTATTTGAGAGGTGTTATGGTGAGAGAGATTCTAAAAGAGGAAGACCTCATTCCTGATGTGTTTAAACAATTACATGATTCTGTCATGGATGTGGATAGTCATATAATCCAACAAGCCAGGGTCAAGTTGCTTCCCACGTGCCCTGAAAATGGGAGTAATGGGGTTTTGCCAGAGAGTGCCCTTTGCAGCAGTACGACCTGTGATGTTAGACACTTGAGGTTTCTTGGCCATATAAACCCTGTTCCCATTCTTTTTGTTTGGTTCAATGCAAGGGATTTTGTTAGCAAGTAATAAAATCAAATGAAAGTATTCTGTTCTCCAAAGAAACAGCAGAAAGATGATGTAGATTTTACAAACCATGTACTCTTGCTGAGCCTTCAGGTTGTTCAGGGGGCTTTTCTGCTCTAATTCTTTTGATTTGTTCTGGTGAGCCAAGCATTTGTATAACTTAGGGAGTATTCCTATGGACACACACACAAAGGCCCTGGATCACGCGTGAATAAAGACATCGAGTTCTTGTGAAACTATAATATGTTTGAGGTGGAAGTGTTCTGATCCTGCCTCTTGAAATACTGAGCTTTAAAGGTCCATGTATTGCCATCATCACTAATAGTTGCCCTGTCCTTATTTTGGAAAGCTCAGTTTCCTCTCCAGATTCTCAGTGTAGAATGGCTGAAATATGTCTTTTTAAGTCCAAGAAACAATCACAAGCATGATTTCCAGGATCTACTCTGTCCATCTTTAGGTTTTCTGCTATGGCTTGTTTGCAATCTGAACATAGGAACAACTGCAGCCTTATAGCCCTTACCACTGTGGCTGGGGGAAGCAAACTTAGCCGTTCCTGGTGGCACATGAGTGTATTTGGTTAGGGCGCATATAAGATCCTACCTTTCTTTAAGCTAATTCTGTTTATAGTACACATGCATTGTAATGCTGGAAAACCAGATGAAGCTTCAACCTGTCGAGTCTTTTATCAAGCTGAGTTTTGCATTTAAGCAGTGAAAATCACTCTGGTCCATTAATGATGTTCACTGCCGTCTTTTGATAAGCTCTGGTGTGACATCTGTTTTTAAAGACTTAGGACATGCCGTTATTTATTTATTTTTTTTTAAATTATTTATTTATTTATTTATTTATTTTGCCTATAGTATAAGTGAATAAATATAAGGCCTGGGTGGCTCCTGGCTGGGGAACTCTGTACCAGGCAGGACCACGAGAGGGCACCAGGGACACGCTGCTCTCAGCAGCGCCAGCCGAGCAGGGACAGCCCCGGTGCGCGTTGCTCCGGGGACCCTGCGCTCTTTCTTCATGGGGAACTGCGGTCAAACCGACTGACAAACTTCAGCTGCTTTCTCGCAGCCTTCCGCAGGTGAGAGATGAACCATATGCATGTGCCCCCACAGCTCCGGGTGCTAAAACCGGCAGGGTTTGTTCCGTGGAAGCACAGTGGCGACCAAAATTGAATGGGCAATCCTGTGACAACAGCCTATTCCTGTACTAGTCAAAGTAAAATTTTCTAGTCATGTCAGGAAGCTCAGAGAAAAATTCTGTTTAAAAGCTACAATCCAAACACGTTATCAGTCTGCTGTCAAAATATCACAGAAAAGAAACACCTAGATATCAGTTCTACCTGTGTTATCTTGAAATAGTATTTTACAATAGGAGGCATTGGTCCTTGAATTTTCTTACTTTTTCTTCCCCCCTCCTCTCTCCTTGGGACTGATAGAAAAAACCTAGGGGCCTTATTTTTAAATGGCTTAACTGGCCAAGATGAATGCAAACCCAGAGGATCACAACTGCTCAGCAGCATGTACGTGAAGACTATGAAAGGTCCTTGTTTTCCCAGTATTACTGACCTTGTCATGCCATTCCCACCAAGTAGTTTATGAAAGCTCCATGAAGTGATCTTTGGCTGATAACCATTTCATATTTAAACTCTAAGACTCTCTGTGGTGTAAACACACATGTTTTGTGTTGAGAGAATGGGTCTCAGTAAAGGAATAAATCATACTTCATGGATAAGACACCTGCTGTTACTTTTTCTGATACTTTTGTTTTATTTTTTCTTGGTTTGCTAGAAGTTTTTGAACAAAATGTGACAATGATTTTTAAAGCTATAGAAGACTTCACAACTTCAGAAATAGGAAGCTAAACTTTGAGACTGTGCTGAGGCTGCAGAAACACTGCACAGGAGTTGAGAACACAGTGAATACATGCCATGGCCTGAAGGCAGGACTGACACTAAACCTCCTACACTTTTCTTTGATTGTGATTTCTCTGAGCAAAGCCTGTCTCTTTCTTTGTATTCTATAAATATTTGGACAATATGAGTGAAAACCCAACGGGGCAGGGACTTTTGTGATCTTGTACTTAAGGGTGATCAATGGCAAACCACACAGATATCTGGTATATTCTCCAATACAATGTTATCTTGTCCTGTGTTAGTCACAGAATAGTTTTTATTAATGTAAGGGTTTTTAGAAACAAAAAAGGCCAACAACATGCATAGAAAGTGCATACAAAAATATGGCCAGCTATCAATTTTTTTTTCCTTCTAGAAGTTGAACATTGTCACACAAACTTTATAATAGCTTTTTATCAGGTTTTTATAAAGTTTTAAAGCAACAGGATTCAAAAAGTCAGTATTCACATTTTAATTCATTGTATCCTTCCTGTAGCTTTCAAATTTGTTTTTTTTTTTTACGTTCTCCTTAGTTTAGTTTTGCCATTTGCAAGATGTAGATAGCCCCACTTTTCAGGGGTGATGTGAGGGTAAAATCCTTTAACGATTTTGAGACATTCATGTTAAATTTGTGACGGCCATATAAGTACTGAGATGTCAAGGCTTATCAAATAATCTGCTGCAAACGTCTCTGCCTTTTTCTGTGTGGTTCATTGGCATGCACTCAGAGGTGACCTTAGTGTTTCTAGTGGCACCCTTTCAGATCCTGTTTAAAACAGTCGTTGAATGACTCACTGTTTTAGGAATATGGAAAGTTTCCCAGAGAGCATTTATGCCTTACTGTCTTAGACTTCAGGAGATGGAGCTGATCAGGAAGGCTGTTAGAGACGACTGAATGTACTTATAACGAGTGGACTATCCTGCTCTGCTTTGGAACATGATTTTAAAAATAAATAAATGAAAAAGAAATCTCTTGGCTGTGCCTGAGAGGAAGCAAGTGCAGGTTGTTTTTGTGTCGCTGATGATGTATCTTCAGAGGATTACACATGCCAGTTGTTTGACTTCAAGGATAATTTTCACAGTGGAGTGATGACACAGATATAGTGTTGATCTAAAATAATTTTTCTTTTTTTTTCTGGTACTTCTGTTCTCTCTTTGCTACTTCAGGCATGGCACTAAGCCTCACAATTTGAATCTGAACTCTAAGGTTCTTAAAATGTGAATTAAGTATGTTTTTCACATGGGTTGTTTTCAAAGTTGGAATCTTATCCTAGACAGGTTTTGTAATTCAGTGAAATTTATAAGCCCATGTTTTTGTCATGGCATGCTGTTTCTGTGGAAATTAGTATGATGTCATTAACCTGACATTATGGCTTCAGATTCAGAGGAAACAGACTGCCAAGAAGCAAACAGAATCTTGTTGACTATACAACTGTGTTGAAGACAGATGGGTGGAATTTGAACTGAGGGTGCAGAATCTGAAATTCTAGTGGGAATTTTCCCAGAACTTGAAATTTCAAGAGAAACTAGGGGTGTGTTCTACAGGTCTGTTCCTGACATAGTCCTGAGGGTGATGGATATGGTAGGCTGTGTCACAGTCATCTGTTGTCTATAGGTTTATTTTGATAAAGAAAGGAAATGAAAAATTTATGACTGTCATCTGAGATTTCAAATTAAAAATGAAAAATGTTTGAGATTACTAGGATGAGATTTATTACCTGAATTGCCATTTTGCTTTCTAGATTCTCCTTCCCCCCCCGACCAAAAGCCTTCATTAATTTGGTTGGGAGAAGAACTTTTAAACAGAATGACAGAAGTGCTCACATTCGCCTGCAAATGAAGGTGATATGAATCAATTGGTCTGGAAATGAACAAATCATCTCATCTGGAATAAATATAAATACTTGGTTTAAATGTCACCATTAACTCCTTTACTGGTGGTCAAAAAATTAAAGAGTGAGATGACCAATAGAGGAAAAATTGCATGAGTTCTTAACTTCATGCAGCCAGTGAAAAATACCTACAATACTGAGTGGAAAGGTTTTCTGAGTTTTACTTATTTTACTTCATTGAGTATGGAGAAAGAAAAGGGAAAAATATTACTGGAGAATGGTGTATCCTCTGGATTGGCTAATCAATAGATGGCATTATAAATCTAAACTAGCAGCATCCAAGCTCAACAGAGAAGCAAAACCCCTGATGCTCCTAAATCCTGTTAAGAGTCAAGGATACTGGAAGTGAATTAGGTACACTTGTAGTCTGAACATCTGCTGCTAACTAGCACTAGCACTTTTCTCTCAGTTCAACTTGAATTCTGGAACACAGAATCACAAATTCATCTATTTAGCTGTATTAACACTCTTCAGTGGGTAGATTGAAGGAAAAGATGGGATTTTCTGATAAAAAGAATCTCCAGAACTGAAAAATTCAAGTATGTTGTGCTTTCTCTAAGATATTCCAATTGCATGCAAGGTACAACTGCCTGAAGAAGACACTGGAGTGTAAAGAATGGAGACGAGATGATCACAGTGATGATTCATACTTTGCTTTACAGTGAAAGAATTAAGATACTTTTAGTTTGTAAGAAACAACCAATAAAACAAAACCAAAACAAAAAAGGCTTATTGTTGGTATGAGTGCTTGCACAGTGGGATGATAATGACAGCTTCTCGAACATAGCAGGCAAAGCTAACAGAAAAATGTGAAGAAGCAAAAAGCCCTCTTAAATTGGATATAGAGTGTGCATGTATTAAGAAAAAGGATGCAAAGGCTACTTAAGCACCAAATGAGTAGGGAAGACTCTTTCATTGGAAGGCTGTAAATTTCCACAGAGTGTGTTTCTTTGTGATATGTAGTAATGAAGTCAGAAGTATTGGACTCTATAAGAATTTAATCCAGGAAATTTCAAGCCTAAGACACAAAGTAGAATTTCCATGTTTCTCAGCATTGAGTATTGAACACACTGTTGGTTTTGACAGAGCAAAACCATGCAGAAGGACAGCTATTCTCCTGATTAGACGTGATAACAGACACAAATTTCCTATATTAATATGATTTACCAATGCATTCTTGTACTTAGGAGATCAAGAGGGGAAAGGGAATCAGTGTTTAATATATCAGAGATACAAAAGGAAATAAATTCAAGTAATAATTTTGAATGCCCTTATTAAGCTTCCTTGTTAGGTTGCATCTCTTTACAGTGGTTTTGATTGCACTCTAGGTCACTATTGTTAATTAATCATAGTTTTATTGTTTCTTGCTGTTATTATTCTTGTGTTTGTAAGACTGTGTGATATAATAAAGACTAATGAGCTGTTGTGAATAAGATTATCAAGCCTACTTGGTTTAAATAATGTTCGTGAGAGTGTATTTGGCTCATAAGCTGCTATGACCTAAGCTTGCACTAGGTAAATTTCATTTTAAGGTCAAGTGAGGCTATACAACTTGTTTAAATGCTAGCAAGATAGTAATTTTAACTTCATATATATATCAACTATGTATTTTTATGTGTATGTAGAAGTTTAAAACAAAAAAGATTTATATTGTAAAAAAATGTATTAGTGAACAATGTTCCACTCGTCCAATGATAAATAACACCCTGCAAGTAGCATCATCAAAGACATATCAGGGTTATTTTCTTGGATGAACTTTTCTGTGCTGCTTGCTGATCTTATGTTGTGAAATGTTCAGGCAATTTCTGAAGCAGTAAACATATGAATTTCCTGTGGTTCTAGGAGGTGTCGTGGATATTGGACCATAGTGTTTCTTTTAGCTGCAGCTGAACACATCGGTGCCTTGTGGTCAATGTGACTTAAAAAGGAGAAAATAGATATGCCAACCCAAAGTCTTTGTGCATATTCATTAGACTGATAGATTAAGAGAGAATTATTTATGAGAACATGCCATCTCACTGAAGTTAACAGAGGTCATTTGTTTGGGGTTTTGTTTAGTTTTGCTTTTGGTGTTTATTTTGTTTTGTTTTGTGCTGCCAGGAAGAGATGTTCTGTTACATGGATAATGAGATATTGCATCAAAGGTATTTCTCAAGTGCAAGCAGTTACAATAAAAATAACCAAGAATGGGAAATTATTTGGAACACTTGCTTTTTAAAATAGCACTGTTTCCCACACACCCATATAGATGTACTCAAGAAGAATGCTGTGGTCCCACTGCTCTGTATTACAAAAAGCCTGCTCTGAATTTCTTTTACTTCTGATTAGGGTTGAAGAGATTTTTGCTATTGCACAGACTACAGTGTAATTCATCTTCTCGATCATAACTTTGCCACAGCGACCCTGAGTGTTGCGGGAGGAAAAAAAAAAGTGTTTCTTATGGAGTAATTTATTCTGAAAACGTATTCTTGTGGGTTCAGGTCTGCAGGCTGACGCACGCCACAAAGCACAGCTAGGAATCTGCCCACCTCCTGACAGCAAGGTTTGGGTAAAATAAGGACCCTTTTTACTTTGCCTGAGGTTTAAGTGCAGATATCCTGTTCTTTATAGATTACTTTGGATCCGGTGTGGACTACAGGTAGTCCTTTGAAAGAGGCAAGAGAGCTGATGGAGGGATGTACACCTGGAGGTGGGGGGGGAGAGGATCATGTCGGTTGCTGGTGATTTCAGCAGAGGAGCCTAAGGGTCTTCTGAGGCTGAATTTCTTTTTTGGTTCTGCAGCTGGCTTGGCTTGGTCTCCATTGGAAAATAAGGGATGGATCTCATCGTAGGGCTTGCCTTTGAAGAAAATAATTTTAAAAATAAGTGAAGGTATGTTCTCAGGTCAGAATCATTATTCTGGAATAGCTTTCACATAGATGCTTGTCTTACATTTTAGCTCATGCTACTTTTGGATATAGATGAAATTAAACAGTGTGAAGGCAGGTTTACTGTGAAATAAGAACATCCATGCAGTGAGCTAGTGCCAAGTTATTAGAACCCTTTCCTAATGTTAGACAAGGTCTTACAGGTGTTTATGCAACACCTCTCCTGTGAGTAATAAAGAATATGGGTCACTAGAGCTGTCAATCAGGCCCTTTCATTCTGCTAATTTCTGGTGTTGCTAAAAATGTTTGGGTTTTTTTATTATAAATTGAATGTGATGAGCCAAAAGCCATGATGAAACACGTGATCTAAAAATCTTCAAGGTGCTCAAACATCCATTTGGAATTTTAGGTAGATAAAGAAGTTGTTTATGCAATAGATCCAAAACAGAAATTTAAGCTTCTAATATAATCATAAATAACTGTAGCTGATTGGAATAACATTTGCTCTTAAATGACAGCCCACAATATGAATTGGAGAAAAAGATCGATTTTTTTTTTCCCACCAGAAATAACGAAACCTCAAAAAAACCTTTTCATGCTACTTCTAAACAGCTTTTCAAAAATGGTTTTGAAGAACACACAGGGAAGCGGAGAGAGGAAATATAATTTTCTATTTAATTTTCTTATGGAAAACAAATTTCTGAAGAATAAGAAATAGATTTTTCATCTTCTCCTTCACTACTAATTTCTATTTCATGGTTTTGCCTTTTTCACAATTTCCTTTAAAAAAGAAAGACAAATGAGTGGAGAGGAAGGGAGAAAGTATCATAAATACAATGTGAAAAATTGTAAGGTTTGCATTTCTGCAAAATGTGGTCAAAGACCATTTTTGGAGGAAATGCAAACTTTTCATTTTCTTTTGACCTATAGTCTCAACTGAGGCTGAAATGTTGATCTTTTTGTTCAAAAACTGGAAGTACTTTGCCTAATACAGTATGTGAATGCCACACGTTTCATCCTGGCAATTTTTCAGTACTTCTAGTAACTTGCTAAATACAGCTTTATGCATATGTAAAATTTCTTAACGGGTACAGGCTGGTCAAGTTTGCTTAGTGTTGTTTGTTTGTTTGTTTGTTTTTGTTTTGTGTGGGGTTTTTTGTGGGTTGGTTGGTTTGTTTGTTTGTTGGTTTGTATTTTTTGTATAGTGTTGGACAATTCTAGAAGTGCCAAGTTGCCAGCGATAGCAAGCTGAGTTTCTTCTTGTTTGTAGTAACTGAAAATGTCATGAGCTGATCCAATGACAGGAACTATTTACCTGTCAGTCCTGAAAACTGCCAGCTGCGTGATTATCTGCCATTCCTATGACACTCACCTTTTTTTTCTAAGGGTAACATTTTTACTGGCAAACATGAGCAGAGGCAGTAGGCTTTATAAAGGTGGATAGCTCCCAATTCCATAAAGGTCTGCAATTCTTCTTTACCATAAACTATTAGTTCAGGGTTTCATTAAGGCAAATTTAACATCAAAATTAATTTTGTAGAAGTAGATGCAGATATTTTTGGCTGTGAACACAAAGTTCTGTAGAAACTGAAATGGGATTTAATTGTCTAGAAACCTTTGCAATGCTTGATCTTTAAAGAACTGGAGTTCACAGAAATTCTACACATTATTTTCTGGTTAAGTCTGTAAAATGTCTTGTGACCCTGGTGTTCCCTAAAAAGTTGACCTGTTTATGATAGAAAGAGTGAGGATGGAGATAAAGAGACATAAGAAATATAATAACCACTACTGATTTTAAGGCATGGGACAGAAGAGGCCAATCTCTGGCCATATGAAAAAGATGGATCTTGATATGGGATCTGAAGAATGTCATAGGGAGGTTCTCTTACATGCTGAGAATAGCAAGTAAAGACCTATATTTAGGAATCTGACAGATTCTTGAAATGTAGCTCAGTAATTATTTTGCCTGTTATTGTACGGATCACATTCTGATGTTGGATATTAAAAATTCCAGCTGTCATGCTGCAATAATAACTGTAATTGTTAGTAATGGTTAGCTGTATACTGTTATCTGCTGATCTCAGAGCAGTTCATGAAGATCATCAGTATTACTGTCCCAACTGAGAAAGTGTCCTATTTTTTTAAGGAAACCAACTCTTGAATTAAATTTTTCCTAGCTCTTTGCTGTAGTTCTTGACTCACACTGTCAGGACAGCTTTATTTCAGATTTTAACTCTAACCTCAAAACACTTTTTTTCCATCCCTGCTTACCTTCTTATGTATGACTTCAGTTCTTTTTGTCCCTCAGTGCAATTTTTCTCTGCCACTGATCTCCGAGAGTAACCTACTTTTATCTCTTATGGTATCCAGGCTTAAGTAATAGAAATTCTGACATGTATAGCACTATTTGGGCCTGGGTAAAAATATCCTTGTGCACATGTTGAGTGCTTGCTTAATTGATTTCTGAGAGGAGGAACTTGGATAAAAATAAGAGATTCAGCAAAGTTGTCTGTGGAGAATCAGACGTCTAAACTGCAGAATCCACTTTTATCATCTGGTGAGCATTTAAAATGAAAAAGGGAATGATTACCTATAGAGTTTGACGCATCAGAACTGAAACATGTAGATGGATCTGTATAAGAAAAATCATGCTATTGTCTCTGCTTTACCTGTTAAATTGAAATTATTTGCTCTCGTATATTTTATTCTCATTTTTATAGTGAAGGTAGTCCAAAGTACTTTGTCTTCTATGCCATAAAATTAATCTCTGTCTGATTTTACAGATTTGGGGTTTTTTTTTGACCATTAAATACAGTATCATTTAAGAGGCATTTTTTTCCATCTGTGATTTCTCAGCCTATGTGGTTTAGTAAGAGCCCCTGGAAGTGTTCACCAGTATACCTGGAAGATCAGTACAACTGATCTTTTTATGTATGCTGCTTGGCATCCCAAAATCAGTCCCTCGAGAGAGGCTTTTCTTTGAT
Organism: Chloroceryle amazona; assembly: GCA_027560015.1. NCBI lineage: Eukaryota > Metazoa > Chordata > Aves > Coraciiformes > Cerylidae > Chloroceryle > Chloroceryle amazona. The sequence continues at coordinate 125,089 of JANHFX010026213.1, forward strand.
TATGAAGTGAAGTCCTCTATAACCTTAGTGTACATTGAGAAGGATTGTTTGCATCATTGTATCTGTTGCTTTGTGTGGCTAGCAGTGTTTATTATTACAGCTATGCCTACCTCTTTACTCTCCAGAATAACCGGCTGTTTCCATTTACTTTCTGTATGTTGCAGAAGTCCCTTACCATTAGATTTACTAACCTGTCCAGGAGCCAGACCTGAAATACAAAACCTATCACAGCATTTTGGTTCAAGCAGCTCCAGCACAGCACATGCATTCCTTCACACTGTTAGCTTATACATATATTAAGGACACAGACTATGTATAATTGTTGTCACAGCCTCTTTTGCTTTGCACCACCTGTTCCTTTGGTGGCTTTAATATTTCTGAAAGGATAGGTGATGTACAGTCTTCCAGATGCTCCCAAACCATCCTGCCAATGTGTTTCAAAGCATTTATTTCAGTGTTTTCTTATTGAATAGCTTGTTTATATGTAAAAGGTTTAGAAGCAAGACATACTCAGATCTGGATATTCTCAGCTGGGACTCCTGCATAGGCTAAAGTGAATTCGAATAGAAATAGTTATGGATATCATCTCCAGCTGTTAACAAGTGGTCTGAGTGAGTGATCTGTCTTCATGTAAACCATCAAGTCTACCTACAAACATCAGTAACTCCTGATCATTATTAACAGTGTGTGATTTAGGAAAGTCTCAAGTTTTGTACTGTGGAGAGAAAAATAGTTTAGGAAACCAGCAAATCTTACAAGGTTGTCTAAAACAATATATTGATCCGACCTCAGAGGAATGTGTACTGGCCAGAAAGCAACAGTCAATTTATCTGGGGAAAGAAAAAAAGTTAACAAGATTAAGACAGTACATAAATGGTGAAAAAACCTGTACCTCTGGAGCATGATGAAGTATTTATTTAGAGTTCTCATCAAAATTTCAGAGCAACTATCAAGTTACTCCTCAAATTCAAATTGGTAAGTTGTTTTTGTTTTTTTTTTTTCCTGGCACATGTTCAGAGACCAGTACAATTTAGAAGCCATGATAGGTAGTGAAAGAACATATATGATGAGAATACAGTCTTTTCCCCAGTTCCTAGAAGCACTTTGGACACCTGGGCTGTTACATAAACCAGGTGAGATTTAATCATCCCTCCACAGATGTAACCATCATGGTTTAATATAATTCCATTCTTTTGGTGTAGTATGGAGATGTCCCAAACTGCTTTGTTTAAGCCTGATTTGTCATAACATGTGACAGAGCCATTGGAGCAAATTAATGGCATGTAGACTTTACCTACAATGTTTGTTTATACTCATGGACTATAGGAAAATTCTTTTTAACTGTCTTCATATTGTCAAGATGCTGGTACTTCATTTACTGCAATTGAAAAGAGATAAGTTCATTGTTAATCATAGCTCAAATTGAATAGGTATTGGGCATTTCCCAACTGACTTCATGGGGGAACCATTAAACTTTCTGAAGTAACATTCTGGAGAAACACTGTATGTGAAATTTACCCATTTTACGCAAGTTTTATGATTAGAAGAAAGAACCTGCATGTATTTAACAAGGAAGAACAAATACAGGTTTAAAGTAAGTGTTGGATAAGGCATTGTTTTCTCTGAAGTTCAGCTTGTAAAGTTCTGTCCTTACATGCATTTCTCTGTCACATTCAGAAATGGAAAAGCCTTTTTTATTTCATGGATCCTGTGTTGTGGTAACTGTTGTTAAAGTTGACTTTTGAGTAACAACTGTTAAATGTCTGATTTTATGAAGTTCATGTTCTCATAGCTGGCAAAGAAAGTTACTAGACTAGACTTTCACAGCTAGGAAATTAACTCCAGCTCTATCTGAGGTTCCTATTGAGTGACTAAAGTTATATATTCATTAAATTTCCCTCAGTCACATTAGAAGTAAACTTAAAGGGGTTGACTGCAATAGTGACTGAAAGGAGCTAAAGAGAGTATTTGTGGGAAGGAAATTTTTAAGTTCACAATAATGACAATTTGCTCTGAAAACCAAATTCTACTCACCCAAAAACCAAACATGTGACCTTTATGTTAGTGTAATGAACATGGGTTTGAAAAATCTACTACAAGTTTAAAACAGAAATTTTGTGCTGAATGTGCCTGGAAGTGCCTAGTGTTCAGCTGAAACATCTCTTTCTTGTTTGTGCATGAGAGTTGTTTTCTCTGTTTAAAACAAAGCATAGGACTGAAATAAGACATACATATTAAGAGGCTGATTTGAAAACTGTGGGAATAGTTACACATCCAACTCTTAATGAAGTCGCTTACACTCTGTAGCAACTACCTTTGATTCTTGGGAATTACTTTCCCAGGAGATTAGTCCTAGATCATCTGAATTTGTGTGTAGAAATACTGCATTGTAGTTATTTGGTAGGTCATAAATGAATGCATTATGATAGTATATATAGTAAGAGATGTTATTTCAGTTTAAATACTGCCTAGTAAAGAATGCAATTACATTCCATCCTATTGTAATATATCTAATGTTACAGTGACTAGAAGCTTCCATTTAGAAAATGTGATTTTTCTGTACTGGGTGCTGTTGTAAAATATGAATTAAGATCCCTGCCAGAAGTGTTTTGCAAACTTCACATCCAACCTGAAGCTCTGTGTTTTGTTCAAATGTACTCTTTTTTTTTTTTTTTTTTCTGCTGAAGTCAGTGTATCCTTCCACTAATTTCTGCTTTCAAAATCTAAAGCAGTTTAACTGATACCTAAGCTTCATGCTTGTCTCTCATTGGCTTGCAAAAACACATAGTTATGGAAAATACATTGTAAATTTAATCACTACTTGAAAGCATGATTGAAGTAGTGATTCAATCACTACTTGCAAGACTCTGTTACAGCCCTCAATACTTCCTGTCACTTCAATGCAAAAATTGGATTTTGTTTTCCAGATGCATGTGCAAATTAATTTTAAGTTCTCATGGGAAATTAAAGTTAGCAAAACATGCATTTGTGAAGTTATCTGAACATTTGAAATTATTGATCTATTGAGAAAGAGTCAGACCAACTGTTTAATTATGAAACAGTGGCATTTGTTCAGAGAACATCTCAGGGATGCTTTGTATATGTCATGTATAGAGTGATGCTCTTTACAGAATCACATTGCTTCAGAGACTGTACCAGCACATAAAGGCTTAGTTTGGTCATATCTTTACAAGAACAACACCTATACTATGAAAAGATCAGAGATTTTTCTAGGACTATTACCCTGTACCATAACTGGCCAATCTCCTAGGTCTTAAACGCTATACACATGGAGATAAAAATGTATGTTTGTAAATAAATGGTGCAAATTGTATGAACAGCACTTCATTATCAAATGATATAATAGGTACAGTAGCATCTCCCTGTGATTACAGATAAAAGTAGGTTAATAGGTGTTGTTAATAGGCCCAAAATTTAGAGGGATCCTTTAAAAGGAATATACGTGCTGCTATACCTAAATGATTTCACAACAGGATTTTTGTCTTACTATCTGGCAAAGAGGAACATAAATGGATAATTGCATGGTTTTGCTTTTGTAATAGTTAAACGTTTGGACTGAAGGTACACAGCCCTATTATGCTCTTTAGTAAATAGCCCAGTGTTATGACTTGCTGTATCCATCCACCCATCTGTCCACGTACTATACATAGACTTTATAAAAGTGCCTGCAGCTACACACTTATGCCATAAAAACAGGGCAGATTTTTCCCTTGTGTATTTGTCTTGGCCATGAATGCTCAGACAAAGCCATTCCATTCGAATCAGGACAGTGCTGCTTGAGGCAGGCAGATAGTTTTACTGCAATGAAAGTTGTGACTTTGCCTAAAGGATCAGTTGAATCCTCTTTAAGTGAAGGCTGGCTACCATGATAGTTCAATTCTGGGAGACAGAGAGTCTAAGCACATGCTTTACTGTAAACTTCTGTGGCTACACACTAAGAAAATCAAGCCTTTAGTCTGCTTTCCTGTGCTGCACCGAAAATATCAATACCCCTTCACTGCCTAATACTACTAGCACATTATGCCAGCAAGGAGTAGATGACAGTTTACTTCTAAAATCTACATATTCAGAGAGATTCAGACTACTCTGTTGAGAGAAGTATGGGGCTTTCATTGCTTCATCCATTTGTTTTCCTCTTAGTCTTGCATTCAGCTTGGCTTTTTTTCCATTAGTTTTGAAGAACTTGCTGCTGATACCATCACTGGCATTTCCAGTCCCGTCCATTAAAACTGCTTACAGCAATCAGCTGTGGTTGTATAACTAAAAGCTGAGTGCAGAACCTCTTTTGCACCTTTGTACCTCTTAACTGTATAACTGTATACTTCTAGGGAGATTTCAGCCTCAGCAGATGGGCTAAGATGAAAATGAAAGATCAAACATGGTTCCCTTTTCAACATATTGGAAAAATCATGTACAGTCTCCACTCAGGCAGACCTGTTGCTTTTCAAATCAGTGGTCAAGTTCAGCGAAAAACAGTCTGGCCCTTTTTAGTGCTGTAGAAGTCTAGTTAGATACAGTGCCGACGTATTACCTAGGCTGACAGTCTCTCATGTATCGGAGGGGTCTGAACTCACTCCCAGTGAAACTGACAAAAGACTTTCCATGAATTTCCATAGCAACTAAATGAGAAACTGCTTTTAACAGATACTTTGATACTTAAAATATTGATGAATCTGAAGGGTGTTTGGAGACTTGATATGACAAGAGGAAAAAAAAGAAAATGGTGGTAACAGAAAAATCTGCACACAAACAGTTGTGAAACAACTGGTAAGTAGGGAGTAGTAATGGAAACTTGAAAAGGCTGATTGTCAAAAATGGAACTCGAGATGTTTTACAATGAATGAGTAATGAAGAGCTGGTTTATAGACTACAAAATTTGAAGACATAAAAATTGGGGTTGTTGGCACAATGCAGCTGTACAAAGTATGCTGTTCCTTTCCATCTGCTCCCACTGGGACAGATTCTGCAACAAGATCAGTGACACAGATAGCTTCATAACTCCATAGTGTGTCTCAAAGTTTAATATGCTCTGTAAGGATTCAGGGGTATGAACGAATGTGTTCAGTTGCAAGGCTGGCACCTACAGTTAATAAAACTGAGGTCTTACCAGAGAAACCAAGCATCAGTGTGATAACCCTGACACACGCAGAGCAAAACACGTAACTGAACTCTGAGCAGGTAGATATTTTTAAGACTGTTTACTAGCAGACTCAAAGGTCAGTAGTACCTACTACTAATTCACTGTTCCCTTCCCTTTAAAAAATCTTTCAACTGAATGTTCCCTGATTAGCTTCTATACAAGATGCATAAGATAACTGTTTCTGACACTATTATGTAGTTTTGGTGGTTTTAACATTATGTGTATGTTTATTCTGTAACACACTAAATGCCCATACTAGAAAATAAGGTATTTCTTGTATTTCTCTCAACCCTTATATATCTCAACATCTCTAAAAGCAGTGCTGGAGACAATACTCAAATACTATTTGAACTGCTTTTTTAAAGCTCTATTGGATTTGTTTATTCAAGAACAAACATGGTCTTTCTGCAATTGGTAACAGAAAATGTGTAATGACTACAGAGATATTCTTAGAAATGGGTTTCAGTTCAGCCAGTAGAGTTGATAAGTAGTGTCTGATACTGCAGTGAAAGGAAATACTTCCCTTTCAGTAAAGGACACCTATGGTGGAAAATTGATCTCATTTAATCTAGCAGTTCTTGCTTCCATATACCCAGTTTCAAAGCCTTTGCATATAATACTAGAAAGCTTGAACTGAACCCTACTGAGTTACTGATGCTTTATTGAAAATGCTTTCCATGCTCTCTTTTTCCATGTTTCCAATGTAGTTACTTCTCTTGTCACATAAGGACACGTTGACTGACCATCTAGTTATGAAACATTGTGGATACAGGTAAGTGAAGAGGTGTAAGACTGATAGATATAGAGTAACTCTACTGATAACCTGGTCAAATATTGTTATTTGTTTTACTTTGTCTTTGCTAAATTGTATGTTTGAACATTACAAAAGGTAGAGCACGTGTGAGCTCACAAGCTTCATCCTGTCATCTGTGTTACTAATAGCCACTGTTTGTAAATGTTTGCATTCCAGATTGCTAACACTGGAATATATTTCAGCCCTCCAGTTCACGCCTTTCCCATGCTCCTGGGGCCTAGTACTTACTCTAAGTAAAGCTAAGATTCTCGCACCAGTTTCATCAGCCGGAGCTTTGACAGTTACCAAATCTTGTGAGATTCCACAACAACATGCAGGAATGGTTATCAATAGTTGTTCCTTTCTTTCCTTAGGAGTATTTTGTGGGAAATTTGAGCTATGAGGTTGGTGATCTTTGGAAGTCAGTGTGGATTATAATCAACATATTCCAGTTAATCAGACCAGGAAATTAGTAACATCCTTGCCGTGACCCTGATGGATCACCACATCTACAGTGCCTGCATGGAACAAGTGAAGTCACTTGAACCTTTGACTGTGATGAAAGATTGGGAAAAGGAGTATAAAGCCTCATACTTTCCTAGAAGCAAAGAAGGCTGAGTGGCTGATTGCCAAATATACCATGCCAAGAGTTGCTGGGATCTCCAACACATTCCAGTGGGAATATTAACAGGTCTTCATATTGCTGCGTAAAGTCTTCCAAACTTCCAAGAGTGCTGTGAATTTTTGCTGTTTAATATATGTAAGGTTTGTGGTCCTTAGCTATCTGGAAACTCTCAAAACTCTGCAAATACCTTATGAAACTCTCAGACAGCTCTCCAAACATTCCTTCTCCCCTCTTTGAGCCTATGTGGTCTCTGAACCCTAAAGCCATCTGGTAGTATAAGCTATAGGCTTCCAATCATCACCTTGTAATGGGATTAGCACCCCATCAAGCCCACAGATGCTGGGCATCTGCTGAAAGAGCTGTAATACTTTGAAATAGAAGATAGCATTAAAGGGGGGTGGGGAGCCTGATTCAAAGCTCACCAAACACAGTGAGTTTTGCTACTCTAGATGTCTCAGTGAGTTTTGGGTTAATCCATGGTTAATAATGGCTTTGGATCCTCTGGGTCTTTAGCCCATCTGAATATGCGCTTGAAGCAGCTCATAAAGACCAACTGAGAGGCATTTTGTCTCTTTATGTGGTGTGAAAAGACTGAAATAATATAAGGTGGCTAGCAAAAGTCTCCTCCTGGACAACAAAAAGACACTCTGTGGAGAACATCTACAAGAGTCATGGTCTTAGGAATGTGAGAGAGGAATGTGTCAACATTGTCTGTAGGCAACAGACAATAATACCTAGTACTTGACTGATTCCTAGCAGCACTGTAGTCCACAACAGGGTAGAGTCCAGGAAAGTTCTGATTTAGGTTTTGAGTTGTCTAAATTATGTCACAGACATAAACGCAATAGCCTAAAATTGGAATATTTGAAAGCTTCTCTTGCTCTCTGTCCTGCTGCAGTATGGGTGTTGTGCTGTGCCTCCCAGAAGAGCAGTGAGGAAACTTGTCATCCTGGTACCTATTAAGCTTAAATTTGCTCTGTAATTTTATCAGAGTGGCAAGAGACTTCAGTTCTAATGTTAAGAAAGAAGTTACCATTGAAGATGTGCTCTTTACTATTTTGGAGGCTCTACCTAAGTCCACATCCTTCTTAAATGTCAAGAACATTTTCAATAGTTACTTGTAGGTTGTTTGTCCCAGTTTGATAGATTTATTAGTTTTTCAGTGCTTGTTTGGCTTTATTTTGTGTTCCTTCTTGGACAACCCAGTAATAAGTGGGACCTGTGTTGAACAGTCAGTCCTTCCTGCAAATTTATAATCTGATTGGAAAAGATCTAAAGTGGTACCACTTATGACCAGGAGATGACAATGGCTCTGTCTTCCAAGAAGGATTAAAAGATTATCAGACACTATTACTTGCCTGCTGAAAGGCTGGCATGAGTTCAAGTACTTTGCTGCATCTAGAATATACTGAAGAAATACACATCCATCACAGCAGCGTGTTGTGGGGTTGTTTCGTGGGGTGGTTTTTTTGAGGAGTTTCTGCTGGAAAAGTGAAATGTGAGTCAAGATCTAAACTTATGCAAGAGACAGCAGGCATCCATTCTCTTGATCAAATTCATGATTTTCATTTCACCCATCAGGGGAAAGAATCTAATGATTCTTGTTTCCAGCTCTGAATATCAAATGAGGACGTTTGAATGTCTGTCTTTGGTGTGGATCCATCTAGTCTTTCAAGTAAGGACAAGAGAACAGTAAAGGACTGGAATTGAAAGTCATATTGGAAATTCTTCCAAAGGGAAGATATACATTAGATGACAGTGAAGGAATTTTAAAAGATGAGCAGCAGCTGTTACACTAAGAGAAGAAAGATGAAACACATTTGACCTGGCAATTAATTATTTCAGGACTTTATTGTAGAGGAACAAAAGGAAAACCTGAAAACACATGAAAACTTTTATAAATGTGGGGTAGCAAGGGGTGGAGGGAAGGGGAAAAGAAAAATAGAAATTACGCATGCCTTCAATTCTCATTTACAAACTGGCCTGGTCCCAAATGAAAATCAGGATGCAGACTGTTTTGTCTTTTCTCATAGATTGCAATACTTATAAAAGCAAACTTAGTGTATTAATATTTGGCTTAATTTGGTCATTAAATTGTGTTTTCCTGAAACCGCTGAAGTGGGTAAATACTGCTTGAGCTGTCACCTTCCCTTAAGGTTTTATGCCAATGTGGGTACCTCTAAATTATAGTTGTAGGTTGCCCACAGGATGAATTGTATCAGTGCTTCTCCCTACACCTCATCTGCCCCCAGCAGATTTTTGGCTGGCATGCCTTCTTTGGGGTCAAGCTGGGTAGCTGTGTACCCTTAGCAGAGGCAGGTGATGGAGATGCCAGAAAAACACATACTAGAAAGGCTTTCTGCTTCCGGAGTTGTTGTGGAAAGTATCGCTAAACTGAGGAGTGTCAGAATTTAAGATTAGGACTTTCCCTGAATGACAGAGAGAGCTCTTGCAAAACTTTTTTCAGATTTCTGGCTTAAGTTGGCAATTATTTGAATCTGAGACTTTGTTCTGCATTTCTGTAGTAGGAGTGAACAAAAGTGATTTAAACAAAATGAGAAAGAGCTCATCATTCACTCTCAAACTGAAACAGAGTCTTTTCTTGCTGTTTGAAGTTGCTTTAACTTTACATCACTTGAAAAACACCAAACCAAAACAAACAAGACAAAACAATACAAAACCCCACAAACTGAAACAAACCCAAACAATTAATACTTCTTATCGTCTTTTTTCCTAGATTTGGCAATGAAAATTGCACTTGTCAGCAATGAAATGCAGTCTTGTAATTGGTGAAAAATATGTTGCTTTATATTTAAATCGGCCATTTGTTATTATTATTACAGGTAATTAATTTAATAATCTGTCAATCTGAAAAAATATAAAGCTATACATCCAAAGTGGTGGTGGTGGTGGGAAATTACAAACCCTAGAATAAGAACTTTGTAATGAAAAGTAACTTTGTGATTAAAAAGTTGAATAATGCTTAGGAACAGTGACATTTGAGCAAAACAGTATTTGTAGTTAGAAACTAATTCAGTGGAGTATATCTCCCCTGAAATCTAATAGCCATAGTTTTCGCATATTTATTAAAATGTAACAGTGTTATGTGTAGAATATTGAATTGATGGATTATAAAGTCAGCCACTTGGCTTTATCTTATCGTGATTCAAGCCCTAAACGATTGTAGACATTTCCTAAAATTCTTTTGTATATCTTACAGGGCAAAATGGGTCTTTTCAAGGATGGCTGGTACTGAGTTAAGACAGTGAATGTTGGAAGTGGTGAAAGGGCTTCTATCTTTTGAAGGAACTTAAAATTACAACTCTTGTTCTGGGTAAAATGGTAATTATTTCTGTACAATAAGAAATAGGGAGAAATAAATGGAGGAAGGGTGAATATGGGAGATCAAAACAAGGATTACCTTAGTATCATTTAGGAACAACTTCATTTCAGAACTAAAGGATGTGTTTTTTTAAAGCATATTAGGAATTGAAAAGCCACTCTTTTATTACTGTTGTTATTATTATGAGACAGAACAAATATGTCTGGCAAACTGAAAAATTCTGTTTAAATTGCAGTGATCATTGGAGTCATGTAAACCTTTGCTTTATTTATTTCTGTGGTGCAGCTCTTGACTTTTTTCTGACAATAACACACTATGAGGGGCATACAGGCTACTAAGTATATTGTGCAGCTACAGAAGCAAACTAGAACTTCATAGTGCTTCAAAGAGACTACAGTTTATATTTTTAATTTGTTGTTTGTAGTTGTAATGATCATGTTGCTACTTCTTTCATTCCAGGACTGGTCTGATTCAAAGCCCAAGGAAGCTGCTGAATGAAGTAGTGATGGTCTTTGATGTCATAAAAAATGGCAAGTATTATAGACAAAGTGGTTGTGTTTGATTCAATCGAATCATCCTATTTCTAATGTCACAGTAGGTTATAACTAGGCAGTTAAGTTTGATCTCTTTCACTGCCAGAGATGAACTTGAAATTGTCAGATTATTAGATACTTGTGGTGATGAAATGGTGCAAAAAGGTGAAAAAGATAGATCCTAATAAACAGGAAATTGGTTGAGGCTAGAAAGGTGAGGGTAGCTAGCAAAGTGTGAAGACTGGGCTGATATTCTGAAATAAAAGAAGAAATCCCACATAAGGAGGCCTGAAATAAGATAAGGCCTGAACTAGCAGAGAAGAATTTTTCTTCTGTGCCTGTTGAATCAGGTGCCTATCAGTAAGCCGCAATAGGTAATTTGTGATTTCAGTGTTAAATGGAGGTAAAATACAGTATTGGCAAAGAAAGGAACTGCAGGATGAGCATGCCATGGGCCCTCATTCAGTACTTTAAAAATATGTTTTTACTTAGGCATCACAGAATATGCAGCTGGGTGATAGTGACCAAGGAAGTAATGTAAAGCTGTTTCTGACCTTTGTCTTCAACCCAGTTGTGTGGCAGCAGTTGACTGGGGATAACACACCTTGTCCACAAGGAGCAGCAAATTTGCTGTCACAGAGGGTTCAAAACAAGTGGGTTCCCACCTCTCTGTACATCATTTGGGGATTCTCCAGGGTAAGAGAATCTCCATCAACCTCTGAGGTTCAGTCCAGGAGCAGATGGCAACAATACCTGGGACTGTAGAAACATGTGTTTCTTGGTTAATGTTAACCCATGTGCATGTGATAAGCTGAAGTCAGCTTCTACCACAAGAGTAAGCCATCATACAAGAGTAAGTTAGTCCCACTTTCTGCAACTATTTTAATCTAGCACTCATCCTTCGAATGATAGTTTTGAGCAGGGCAGTTAGGCTGTTACCTCTTTAGCCTGTCCCTTTACCCCTCAGTATCTCCAATTTGTAGACTTGTATCTTTGTCTTTTCTGTATTACCCACTATGTCTTGCACTTAAGTGGTTTTCTCATTTCTTTCTGTCCAGAGGGTAGAGCAAGAGGGAGGAATATGTCACAGATACTTCAAGAATAATAGAGTATTCTTGGACTAAAATAATCAAGGATCAACACATTGCCCTTTTCCACAGCTCTGTCTGGTAGTAACGGCTACCAGGAGTTCCAGTGAGACTTAGGAAATGGCAGCCCCGCTGCAACCAGCTACACTGCCTCAAGTAACCTCTTGTCAGCCAGTGTTAATCTGCCTTACAGTGATTCTCTTTGCTGCTTTGTACCCAGCTTTCAGTTGATGGAGACATAATGTGTTTCTCTTGTCCCCACTATTCAAGACATTTGTTGCATCTGAAACATTAATTTCCTGTGAAATTTGTTAAATGATCTCCGAGTAGCTCAGGAAATGCTCTGTGCTCTATCCCACCCCCTGTACGTGTTCCCTGGCTGACATCCCCTTTGAGAACTCCAGCCAGCGAGAAAGACGTGAACTCCTTTTCCTGAAGCCTGGTTTGCCATCGTTAATCAAGCTGTTCAAATAGCTTGCTTTGTTTTTTAAACGACAACAACAACAAAACAATTCAGCTTCAGCTAATGAGCGTGTAATTTCCTGCTGTGTCCCCAGGCTCTCTCCAAACCAGTGACATGATCTGAGGCCTTTTCTGGTTGCCCAGGCTGCTGAGGGATCTCAAGTGTTATAAAAGGCATCTCTAAGGGAGCAGCACCCTGTTCCTCAGCCCTGTGTGAGTGGAGTGCTTCAAGATGGTGATGATTTTCTAAGGGAAACAAAGATGCTTGATTGCTGTGGGGATTCAGGGCACTGTAGGGATTCAGGGTGCTGTAGGTCACTGCCTGCTTCTGATAGCTCCGTGGCAGATTAGTGCTAATTTGTCTGGTGACTAATGGATTTATGTTAGTATCGTTAGTGGCAGAATCTGTTTTGTCTTGCTTTCAGAGCTACACGAATTAATACTTCAGCTGAGGGATATGGCAAGAAATAGTTAAACCATGGAGAAAAATTAATCTTGAAATTAATCTTGGCAGGGAAAGGAACCTAGAGTGACAACAGTTTCTTTCTTATCATTAACCTGGAGACAGAAGTAGACTGTGTAGGGAGGACTCACTTCAGTTCCATGTTTTACCCATGAGGTGTCTTACCTTAATGATGTATCCCAGAGTGCTACGTGGTGGGTCATCCTGCTAGAGATACTCCAATATTTATTCACTGAGTCTATGTCAGAACTTTCTTAGCTGCAATAGGAAGCCAATATGTTCCAGTTTATGATGTATTCTCTTTCCCTAATGAACATTTAAAAGAAAAAATAAACAAACCAACCTTCCCGGGACAAACAGAAATATCAATGTAGCAGTGTCCTATAGTTAGATAAGAATGTGAGAAGATAATGTTCACACCTGATTAGTAAAACAGAGAAGTGAACCTCAGTCTTTGTTATCCTGGATGTGTCCTATAGTTCCTCTGTTCTTGTGTGAGGGGAAACAATCATGAGAACTTCAAATGCAACACTTTATTTTGTTTTTCTTGGTCCCAAAATAAAAGTTTTCTTTGTCAACTGTAGGGAATGTTTCATTTGACACAAACCAGATTTATGCCTCTCTCTCCCCCACTCCCCTGCCTTGCCTCTTTCAGCAAGTTATGTATTTCCTATAGTTTTATCACCAGTTTTTTTCAGAGAAGCATTTTTGATTCAAATGAGGGACCAAAAGATTTGTGCAGACCTGCTTAACATATTCAAGACATTACTTTAGGTGAAACTGGCAATTTAGCAGCCTTTTTTAGTCAATGGTTTGTTTCTGTGGCCTTTGGATGCTCTCTATATTCTACCAGGCAGATCAATGTGTTGTAAAGCATTTTATTTAATTTATTATTAGTTATTATTTATTATTTTATTCCACTTCTGGAGGAACGGTCCTTTCTGAGCAGAGGGTACTGAGCTCCTGTCAGCATCCGCTGCAGTGAGATGAGTTAGGTGACACCACTGGGGAGTGGAGCTGGTTTTGGTAGGCTGAGCAGCCTCCAGTCAGACCTTTGCACGAAGAGGGAAAGGAGAGACCAGCAGAAATGTGCAAGGACAAACTGGGAGAGGAGGGTGCAAGGATATAAATCCTCCTCATGCATGTAACGATGTGATGCTTCTGCTTCCTTGCTGAGCACAGTCTAGCTTCCCAGGCACTGCTGGGGACAGTCTCCACAGCCACTCTGCTTTTAGGGAGACTTTTTTCTGGAGGTCTTTCTTCTTTGTGCTTAAATGCTTATAGAATCTGCAAATACACAGGCTGCTCTGTATGGAAACTTATGTTAATGCTTGCGTCAAGAGGTTTTGTTTTCTAAAGCAAACGATAATAAAACATAATTTTTCATAATTATTTACCAGCTGGTTATTTAAAAGGCAAGAACCTTGGTACTTTGTGCCTGGTGCCTGAAGTTGTTCAGTTTAAACCCTTAATAATAATTTTCTTATGGCTTTTTCTTTTAATTCCCATAATGGCCGGATACTGCTCTGCACATCAAAGGAATTTGGGTTTTAAAAGCAATGGTGAGTGCTATGCACTGTATTCAGTCCCCTTTGATCACCATCCGCAGCTCAAATCTCATTAATCAATATTTTCTCTATTTCCTCCTTGCCTTTCTGTCAGTGCCAGAGATCTGTTTCTGATTTGCTATGCTTTATTTTAAATGAGGGGAAGATTTCTCTGGCTATCTTCTGTCTAAAAGGTAAATTTCTCATTACTTTAGGAATGAAACTGTATCTGTTGTAACTAGGGCTTGATCTAAGCTTCTTCAGCTTGAATGTCAAAGCAGGAATATTGAAGCAATTAGAACAGACCATAAGTCTGTGAGCAATCCATTGGCCAGTATTCATTCACATAAAATATTTGGTGTACTCTTGCCAACTGGAGACAAATTAATAAAAGTCACAGTCTGTTCACAGGCAATTCCTGAGAAAAGGGATAAATTTACTGAGTAAATTGTGGCTTGCTCATCTACTTCCAGTTGTGACTAGGAATTACTATGAGTAACGGGTGTACTTTCTACACAAGCATATGAGACACAATCCTCTTTCATTTCCTCCTAAGCTGCTTTGCAGTTTTGTTGTACAACTCCACACACTTGCTGCTATGGTGTGAATGAATAAACTGAGAAACAGTCTCAATGTAGCTTGCAAGTAAATGTGAAGATGAACTCGAGAGTTTTGGATGAAAACCTCTGTTTAAAACTCTAGTCTTTAGCAGTCTCCATCTTGACATTACCCAAATCCTAACTTCCATCAAGCCAAGTATCTGGGCCTTATACATCCTCAGTGTATGGGCTCACTGGGTGCTTCAAAGCACTATCTGCCCTTGAGAGTTGAGTGTGATGGAAGGAATCCAGCGGTGGTAAGCAGTCATATCTGCAGAACTAACTTTGGGTGAGTGGGAGTATACAGTGACTAAAATAAATATTTTAAGGTAAGTTAATTTGCTTCTAGCTTCAGAGGTACCCTATTCCTAACATTTCCCATGTTTTAGCTGTGCTGTACTGACCATTACTTCAGTATTTCAAGTGTATCTATTTTAAGACTTCAGTGTAAAACATGAAATGCAGCTTCACCTCTCTGCATTACATACTCTTGTGGGGGGGTGGGATGGATGTTTATGGTTGCTTTCCCCACCCCCTTCACCATGTATGTTTTCTATTTGTCTTCAGTTTCTTGGTGCCAGACAATTTGGGGCATCTGCTACCACCAATGAATGGCTGTGCCGGGAAAATCCAACTCCTTAGGGGTGGAAAGGGAGAGAATGGATGATTATTTTTCAATTCTATTGAACAAAGCTGGCTTCTGTTGCCATTTTTAACACTCCAGTATTACTGGAATTAATTTGATGCATCTGTTCCTGAATTACCTCCCATAGTTCTAGTCCTTACTAGACTTCCAAACCAGTGTTGATTTAGGCCTGTTTGTTCCAATCTGTATTGCATTCCCAGAAACTCCTTGCTATTTTAAAGCAGCTTGATTGTTTTTTAAATCCTTCAATATTAAAATTACAGTAAATTTCAAACTTCATTATGTTATTAAATGTGTATGTCTAGATTCTCTCTGGTACTGTATAAAGCCTGATATGTATCACCATGGCCAAGTAAATTGTGAATATTCAGGCTGCAGAGCCTGGTCAGGGATAATTTAGTGGGAATTCCTCAGTGTATAGCCCTCTTTCCATAGGGATTCTCCAGACCACAGCTTAACTTGAACCTATTATTGTTGACTTAAGACAACAGAAATGTTGAGATGATAAATGCCTGTGGGCCATAGATAACATTCTGTCACAGATAGCATACCATTGACAGATAGTTGTTTCACCTTGAGTTTAATGTTGGTTTTGTACTTAGAGCCGTGGGGAGATAAAGATTCATTTAATCAATACACATTTTAGATCATCTTGTTGAACACACAGAATTTCATTTGACTGCTGTCATTGTAACCCATCATCTGTGAGTTTCCAGAGTTATATCTCCTCTTGGTTCTTAGGCATGGGTTAATTCAGAAGCAAGAGCGGCAATATGGGAGAGAAGGGCCTTGTAGAGAAGGGATTGAAGAGACAATGCTGAAACTCCCATTAAAAGCAAAGGCATCCTATTAAAAAAATAAGTCTTTAAACACGCTGTATTTTCTGCCTTCTCAGTTTAAATCAATTTAACTCTGTAGTCAGTACTTCTCCTTCTCCCTTTCCTGTCCCTTTCCCCTGCCCCAGGAAACAAAGCTGAAAAGATAGCTGGAGACCTAAAATCTTCCCCTAATCTTGGTCCAGCCTGGGACATAAATTTAGAACAGCATTACATTACACTTCCTATGGCCCTGAGAGGCTGATATGATGGCCAAGAATAGCTGAAACAGAGCAATGCTCTGGCCATGTTCCCTCAACCTTTCTCACACTGGGAACTGAAGAAGGAGAGGTACCGAGTGACTGGAAAGGTCCCACGCTGTCCAGGGAAGCCAGCTGCACTAGTGGTGCCCTCCGTTCCATCCCTCCCTCCTCTGTGTGTTGATGTAGATGATTTACACCACCAGGAAGGGCTAGCAATTGTGTGACATGCTGAGTAGCTGCTTTTAAATAAGTTGCCCATATCAGGAGTGAGAACAGTGAGGAGTCCAGAGGCAAAAGATTTATTTTAGGCTACAAAGAGATAAAATAATGTAGGTTTGATATGTACTTTTTCCTTCATTTCCATTCAATCTAGCCAGAGTTCATTCTTCCCACGGTTAGTCTAACATCCACTGGAAGTTATTTTTTTCTCTTTTTTTTTTTTTTCCCTAAAACTGGAGGTTAAAATACCCACTTTAACTAGTCAGTAATGCTTTGAATATCAAATGATTTGTCTTTTTACTGAAAAAAAATCATGTGGCTTATCTAAAAAAATAAACTGTGATGAAAATAGTTTTAGCTATTTCAGTTTTCAAACTTGTCATTTTGAAATCAAGTAACAGATACTTGTATTAAGGTACTTTACGTTGTGATTTAGTTTATTTGTACTGCTTTTCCTTTGTACACATGAAAGAAAAACAGTTTCAGATAGGCCACTTAGAAATAAATTTAATAAAAACACCCACTGCACAAATGCATCAAGTTGCTCTATTTAAGGTATAAACTCCTTGGCCCTAAAATATTCCCTGAAGGTCAATCACTTGAGCAAGAGTGGAAGAAGAGGTGGTAAGGTTCCAGATAAACATTTCTGGTCTGTGTCCCACTTTTTTAAACCCTGAACTAGGCTGGACCTTGTTAGCATTGCACTTATTTAAAGTAAAAGAAATTTGTATGAATAAATTGTATTGCTTAATTTTGTTTTCATGGAAGAGTAATGTTGGTACTAATCCTGGTTTTGTTGGGTGAAAGCAATAATAAAAAACTAATGCTGACGATATATCTGTTTTTTATTCTGTTTCTTGACTAGCTACATCAAGGAATGAATGGTTATTCAAGCATCATAGTCAGTATTGCAGAAACACTGAAATTCTTGGTCCTTTGATTCAGAGCATAATCCAAGGTATGTTTGATCTGAAAATTAGACTTTCTAGGAAGAAAAGGTGCTGTTCACCTATACCTTTTTTGCAGGTAAACCCAGGCAAAATTCACCAGTTTTTCTTCTGTGTGCAAAATATTTCAATGCACCTTCTAACCTAAATCAGGAGGTTTAACCTGAATTAGAAGGTTCAATCCCATTCCTTAGAAACTTGAGATATTTCCAAGTTTTGTTGTGCTCAGATGTTTGTGTGTTTGGTTTTTTGTGTGTGTGTGTTCTTTTTTGATTTGTTTTTATTTTGTGTTTGGTTTTTTGCTTGTTTTTAAGTTCACCCCTCTAATGTGATCTTTCCCATCTTTTTTCCTTCTCTCCAGCAGTAGAAGAGATTGGGTTGCCTGTATGAGCAAGGCAGCACCATTCTGCATTTACTTCACATAGATGGAATAACTCTGCACTGGTTGTGGCATCTCCTCTTAACTGGAGGCCTCGGGTATGCTCTTTGTAGGTCTGCCCATTATGATCCATGTTATATGAGTAAGGTAAGTAGATGTAATGTGGACTACATAAGGTGTGCATGTGCCTATCCTTACATAAGCCAGAAAGTCTGTAAATGCTTCTGTGGGAAGAAAGAAAAAGCAAGTTCTGCTGGCAGACCCAGCTGGTAGCTCTTTAAAGCTCTTTTCAAGCACTTTTAACCTATCTTTGTGCCTGTGAATACTAGAGATCAGGCTAGGTTACATTTTTCTTTTTTTTTTTTTTTTTAATGTGTATTCTTGGCTTTCAGAGGCAGCTGATTCCTTTTGTCAACAAGAGAAAATATTCATATTGTAAGATTTAAGTATTTCTTTTTAATTGTATAGAGGGCTTAGGAAAAAAAGTACCAATAACTTTCAATTAACTTGTTCATGTCAGCACTGAAGATGTTTTGGATACTTTTTGCTCTAAGAGACAGTCCAAAAAAATTCCATATCATACTCAGTGGAAATACACTTCATGTTTTCTTTACTGTTTCTACAGTTTGTGGAAATAAGGCGGTGTAATATTCAATCTTTTTCTTCCTTTGTCTCTGTCCTTGCCCTTGCCAGTTCTTCTTGCCATTTATTCCCTGGCCAACGCCTGGATTACAACAAAAGCATGACAGTTGTCTAGCAGCTGGAGGAAACAAGATACAGATTAACTTTAGTCCTGCATATTTTTTTTTTATAAATACTTTTCTTGGTCTTATGGAGGAGATTATAAATAACCATTGTCTTCTGCTTTAGCCAGCGTTTTACCTGGGAATATCAACTACATATTTCCAATTTTCTATGGTTACCACTAGTAGAAGACAATACCAAAACAGTAAACCCACCGGGGCTACAAAATCGCTCATGAGTGCCAGGAAGTGCAGGGGAACTAGAGGGAAGTGCCCTCTTTATTTGTAGTTTATAGTTGCTTCTCTTTCATGACTGCATTACTGAAGAGCACTTGCCATGGAGAAGCACTTGCTGGTTGGGTAAGGGCTGTGGTACCATGTACTACTTCCTGGCAAGGGATGTCTGCCTATCCTACCGGCCCTCAAGGCCTTGCATTCTGGCTTGGCTCTGCTTGACTGTTGTGATTTCTAGTTTACCTGGGTATAAACTAAACCACAGGGATGTTTAAGTTGATCCAGACTGAGCAGCTCGTTTGCTTTACATCAACATACGTCACATACAGAAAGTCCCTGATGCCAGACTCACACGTTAAATAGAGCACTGCGTCACAAAATTAAATTAAAACTTCTTAACTGTGTAGAAGCTTAGCTTAGGAATTGGTCCCTTTTTCTTTATGCTCCTTACAGGAGAGAGAACTAAGATCACGCTTTGCGTGCCTGTTTGAAGAAATAACTATCAAAGCCTATCAAATCAGAGTAGGCTTCTGGCACATGCATCGATGTTTACAGACCTAACACAGAAGGAGTGAGCAATTAAGCAGGAATTTATCTGTGCTACTGAAATGCAAGCCTATTTAGCTAAGTACATTTTGCTCACCAAATTTGGAATTGATAACAGGTGGTTGTCCAAACAAAGGGATAATATGATGATTACTTATAGTAGAAGCAAGTAGAATTTTGATTTTTCCAAGCAGAAAGATTAATGTGTCAACCTCTTGCAAGCTGAATTATTTAGTATTTTGGTTTGTTTGGTTTTAGGGTTTCGTTGTTGTTTTTTTTCAAAGTCTGCTGAAATAAGATGATTATCTTCAGAATTCCGCCCACTGAAATCTGCAGATTTTTGTAGTTATCTGGTCCCTTGGAAAGGAAGCTTGTACTGAAGTTTCAGTGTCTGCTGCTGAGTTAGTTTCACTATTTGTCTATGGAAATGATCTCCAACTTATGAACAACTACACTGACAAACCTCAACTTATTTGGAGGAATACTGACTTTTTATACACACAGTAGATTCTAAAGTGCTTTTTATATAGTTCAGTTCAAGTGGTTAAAGAGAGAAAGCATGAGAAATGTAAACATTGTTGACATGAGCTGTTTTCTGTTAATTAACTTCAGAATATCAAACAGAATGTTGTTGCCAGCACTTTGCATACTGTTCCCTTTCCCCAGAAGCTTATTTGCCAAATACAACACAGGTTAAATGGTGGGAAAAATAATCAGGGGCATCAAGTCTTGATCTAAACTTCTGCTGCTATCTACGTGTCTGGCACTGGCACACCTGTGAACACATTTACAGAAGCAACTACTTTTCCTATGTAAACTCAAGGAGCTTCACTGCTGAATTACCTCACTGAAGCTTTCTGCTAGGTGTATTTGGAGGTTGGGGGTAATAAAGCTAAACAGGATCTTTACTCTGATTTATGCCTTCTTGGATAACTGGTAATCAAAGACTATGCTGTTGGCTGGGTACTTGCAGCCTTGCTCCTTGGCATCCAGCCCTGGTATTCTTTTGTCTTGATTCTGCATAGCAGTTATCACACTGGCTCAACACAGAGAAGGAGCAAAAACATTTTTAAAAAGTGCAAAGGAAAAAGTAGAATTAAGATAAACATTTACCTAACTGGGGAAAATTACCCAGGAAGGACTGGAAATCTGATGACATTCTGTTTACCTAGGGCAGTATTAAAACAGTTTGTGAGAGATACAAAACAGAACACTTTGTATAAATCACTGTGGATGTAAGGACTTGTGAAGCAAGACAGTAAACACTAAAATTATCAAGCTGGCTCAGCACAGTAGAATTTACTCAAGACAATATTTTTCACAATGCTTTTACTAAAGCTCTTTTAAGAAGGAAAAAGAACAAGATGGTACACAGCTTGAGGTTAAGAAAAGATATTATAGACTGTACATAGCACCTACAAACTTGGCCCATTGTAGCCAAATCTAGACCTTGTTATTCTACAAAATGCAGGTCTTTGAGACTAGAAAAGGTTCACTCTTGCTTCATTTTTGTTAAGATACTAACATTAGATAATCATAATATGTGTTTGCACTTTTCACCCATCTTACCCAGTAGACAAAAAGTTGTGCTGAAATCGAGGCTTTATGTTGACCAGTTCACTTGTTTGCTTGTTACAACCTGACTTTCATGCCCCAGAAATGTATTCACCCTTCTAGGAGGTCAGACCTTATCTAAGAGATGCACACTGCTTTTTTTAGAAGGAGTGGTTTCATTTGGGAAACTACCACAATACTTGTCTCTTCTTTCTGAACCTAGTCTGAATTTTTAATGCTCCCAAATTAGATTAGATGCATGTTTTCTCTCAAGATTTCATTGTAATCCTAAATAGATTTTTTCAAGAGTTAAGAGTTCGGTTGGATGAGGTGGTGGCAAGCATGGAAGTGGATGTTTCCCTTTTTGGCTGGGATAGTCTAGCAACTCTCTTGATTACAGCATGTGGTGTGTGAAAGCAAGCATCAAAACAGGCAAGGCTGGAAGGAGAAGTAGCTAATGAGGTCTGGGAAAAAAATCCACAATTGGGAGATCTGAACAAGAAAAGTTGGAGAATTATTAATGTTCAGATGGATTAGAAATCCTTCTCCAATGGGAAAGGACCACAGCAACCACAGATTTCACATTTGTAAAATAAAATCCAAAGATCACTTTTTTAACCAAAATGATAATATAAGACAAACATATTCATGAAAATAACAACCACTGGTCTCACTGCCTGGGAAGAGAGAGAAATAGTTTTGTGCAAAACTTAAACTTTTTAATAAATAGTGTATAAGAACATAAGCTAGATAACATATGTCATGATAAATAGAGTCTAGTCTACCAGGAGGCATTTATTAATGAAAACTAGAGCAACAGCCAAAACAAACAGGCCTCCACAGAGCTCAAGTTTCTGCTTTGTGTTCTTTACTTGCCAGTGGTGTCTAGAGCTCTGGACACAGCAATGAGATATACAGTAGCTAAATGATAAGTCAGAAGATAGATATAAGCTACTCAGTTAAGCCAGTAGATAAGGGAAGGAGTCTGGCAGAAGAGGAGAGGAGTAAGGCTAATGAAGCATGGCGAACTCAGGAGTGTGACAACTGTGCAAAGAGTCCTGAGAGGAGGAAGGATGAGTTGCTTGAGTGCTGAAGCCGATTTATTCACTTTTTGTGGGAATGAAAAACTAGGTCTAGATCCCAGTCCACTGTCAGTTCTGAACACCTGGACAGATTCTGGACTTGCATCAGAACGCTGTGGTCCCCTTTCCTTCTTGCAGTTTATTACCCTTCTCTTTGACTGTCTTGTGTCCCTGCTTGTGGCTGATTTATATTTCTTGAGGATTTTTCTATGGGAAATCTTTCTGGACTTACTCAAGTCAATGGGGAGCTGCTTCTTGGATCAGTACCTGTGATCATTGTGGCACAGTGACCAGCCTTATTAGCTGGCAGTAAAACATAAATGCATCTTTCTCCATCCTACCTTTGTCAAAGCAGCAGTGTTTAGAACACCAAGAGTAGTTTGGGTGCTCTAAGCATGTTCATATTATACCTTGTTTAGTTTTATTCTATTTCATTTATTGTAACTTTTGGAAGCAGGTTTTATTTTCTACCCTTTGTAAGCAAAGAATTGATTCCAAGGCTAGTAAAAATGTAATCCATAAGGCCTAAAGCTGAGCCTTTGTTCTGTCATAAGATTAGAAACATTTTTTGGTATTTAACAAAAAAAAAAAAGTTGTACATGCCCCCAGGGCACTCACTCAGCTACAAAAGTATGAAGTACAAATAGATTTGTCATCATGGAAAGGAGAATGGAGATATGTTTGGAACAATAGCAGTCAATTTCAGAAATGCTGTGATTTATTAAGCACAGCAGCTTCAGATTTTTGAGGCATGCATAATATAATCTTTCTCTCCCTCCCTTTTTCCCAAACAGGTAAAAATTTTGGTTGAATTAGAACACAATTCACATGCCACTGTATGCTAGAGGAGCAGGGAAACATTAATCCATAACATTTTGCTCTGCTTTTCTCTGAAACAGGTTAATAATTAGTTATGTTACCAAAAATTTTGTTGTCCACTTTGCCTTTTTTTTTTTTTTTTAAATTTTAAAGTTTTTTTTAATATATGGTTCATCACTTTCCCAGAAGTTAAAAACCACACACATACCATGATGAGCAAGATGAGAATTCTCTCACAGGCCAGCTGATATTCAGGTACATGACAAACACATGTCTCTGTATTTCCTTTTTAGGACACAGAGTATCCTAATTCAATTTATTTTCCATTGGGATGATGTTAAGTAGCTGTTATGAATAACATAAATTAACAGTGCTGTAATATAATTCTTCCATAGAAGTGATATTTGAAGAAGTTTCTTCTTAGCTGGGAAAGCTTCCTTATCCATAGTTTCCAAGGGTTCACTTTTCACATAAAAAAACCTCCCCATGTCAATTCACAGAGCTGAGCTTGCTGTTGGAGCTCTGACTTACTGGCGTGTTAACAATTTTTATCTCTTGGAAGTAGAACATATAAAACTGGTTGGTGATGAAGCTTAGGTTGGGGAAAAAACAGTTTGTATGTAATGTCTTGCTCAGCTTTTGTACTTGGGGGGTCTCTGGCTTGCTGGAACAATCAGATAAAATAGGCTGCCAAAACCAAAAGTCAAAAAAATCTATTTAGCAAACTTGCCAGATTTGATGGAAGATTGGAAGATCTAACACTTGATCTTCGGACATCTGCTTTTATTCTCTCTGTCACTCTGTAAAAAAAATATTGTGTCCCTAGTTAGGATTGCTTCTCCTCACACTTGGCAACAAGCAACAACTCCTACAAAGAGCCTTTTCTGTTGTTCTGCTGGAGACTTTGTGGCCCTACTTTGGTTGCTGTGAATTAGAAAGATCATCCTGACCTGATCATTCTTGAACCTGCTTTACAGAGGGGTTAGACCTTCCTAGTTGTCTCTAGCTCACATCAAATCTTACTTTGCCCCAGTACAACTGCTCCCTGGAAGCTTGCTGGCAGAAAAATGGTTCTTACACTTGTCACCTATTAAGAGGTTAATCATTCTCACATTAAAAAGATTAGCTTTTGGCCAAAGGTCGTGATTTGCCACATCCACTGTGTTCTTTCTCACTAGCTTCACCACTGGGGTGGGCCGGTGTGATACCAAGAGGCCCAAGGGTTGTTCTGAGACAATGGAAGCAGCAGAGGTAGCCAGGAGCAGGCTATGACTCACTGCACAGAAAAGTCCTCACGCTGTGCTGGATGGGGTCCTGGCATGCTCCGCCCTGTGACTGGGATGTCATGGCTGGCTTTGGCAAGATGTGCGCGATAATTACCGGGTGGGTTAAGAAGGAAGCATAAAATAGCTGGAGTTTTGGCCTTAATGAAAGTAGGGCTATTCTGTTTCAGTGAAACTTTCCCTCAAGCTAACTGATGGATGACTTTTTGTAGTTGTAACATGACTCTCACCCTGTTTCACCCCACAAAGCTAAATCTCCTTTTTACTGTGCCACTTCATCATCTAATTGTTGGTTGTATGCATTATGTGCACAGTCCTTCAGCACATCAGGAAGAACTGATCCCTGTTGCAAGTCCATTAACTCAGATGGAGCTACCTCCAGAGATGAATGTGTATAGAACTTCAGCAGTACTTTAATCAAAGTATTTCATATTCATGAACCTGTGTGTAAAGAGAGCTGTGTAATTAAGATCATTCATAATGCAGGGTATTCAAGCTAAGATAAGGAAGGTAACTTGCTTTTTAAGGGCACAAATCAATCTCCTGCTGTGGTTACGAAAGCCTGATCCAGCGTGCATATGCTAAGAGGAAGATTTAATGGTCATGCTGCAGTTCTCGGAGTGCGTGTAACAAAAAGAATAACATTTTCTGAAAGTGACGTTCATTTTTCTCACAATATTGACAGGTGTAACCAAGGCTAAATCTCAGTAATACACATAAAAAATATGCGCTGGATCAATGCAGTGCTTGTCTGTAGCCCTCTCCTGAATACTGGGAAAGGACAAGATTTAGGGAATTAAACTGCTGTGTCTTTCCCCTTTCCCTTCTCTCAAACTCCTTAGAATTCCTCAGCATGTGAAAATACATGCACCTTTACAGGTATAAGACAGTCTCATAGTTCCTCACTGTTTAACTGACTCATTCAGAGCCTAGGAAACTACAGCACACAGCAGCACCGTACCTGGCCTCCAGCTACTCCTTCAGGAAAGCCTGTGTCTTCGATTGCCCTTGTGATACATCTGCCAACCCCATCTCGAAGTCTTGGATGGCAGTAGACATCTATGCTTGGGCAACTTAATTGAGCCTTAGATGTTGACTTTGGGATGAGCTGAAATTAGTGAGCTACTTTGGTGAGAGCTCTCAAAGCTCAGTCAAATGATTTGCCTGGCTCTGCTCTAGGCTGTAGATAGAGCTGAGTCTTAGTTTGCAGTAAAACACCACCCCGAATGTCAGGAAAACTCCAAGGTGTTTCACAAGAATAATTGTATTTTCTCTGTCAAGTTCTAAAGGAGATCATTCTTGATTCTCAAAACTTAACAGATGCTGTTAAATGGTTGTCACTCCTTATTGGTCATGAATTCACTGGTGGGTGAGCTGACCTAATGTTTAGCTCACAGAGCAGTAAGTCAGGTTTGTAAAGGAGTCTGAGATTCTCTAAAGAAAGAGACTGCTTCATATAAGATTATAATGTTGAACACAGCAATCCTCCTGAATATACTGCATGTTTCATTCAGAAAATTTACAGCAGCCAAGAAAAAGTGATGGTTGCACATTGCAACACTTGCAGAAATTTATATTTCAATAAAAATAAACTTCTGAACTCTTTCCTGTATGTGTAAACCCAACAGTGGTTTAACTTCCAAATCTGTTCTCATGGCTAGGGAAACACCTTTGTGATTCATTAGGGCTAGATGCTTTGCAAAGCGTAAACTGGCAAACAAGAATGATTATCTATATGACATGGGTATGCAGTAATGAAGGTTTAGAGTAAAAGCTAAAAGATTTTGCCATAGAATTTTCCATAAACTGTAATGGAAAATGTATGGTTGAACCACCCATACTGCAACCCTTATTCTCATTAGAAGTTCTACCACTACCTTCTTTCCCTGAACTGAGGTCTCTCTTAGCTTTCTGTTTTCCTTTTCTTTTTTTCCTTTTTCTGCTCCAGACCAATACCATAGTGATTAATATTGCAGAATAGCTTATAAAATAATGAAATACTTATAGTTTTTTTACTATTTTAATCCACTCTTATCTGATGATGTTTACATATAGATTATCAATAGCCAAGACAATTCTTTTTTTTTTTTTTTTTTTTAGGTTCTAGAAATCTTAAATAATTTATTTCACAGCAACTCATGTATTTATATCCCTGGGCATCTCCCAGTTCTGCAAAGAGGGAGAAACATCAAATGACTGTGGCATAGTCACTTTTTTAAGTGACATTCCTCCTTTAACCTCAAATGGGAGAATTTGCCATCTAGACAAACGTCTTAACCACTTGGATCTATTCCAGTATGAGGTGTTCCTAAGTTTTTATGAGAAGCTTTAAAGTGCTAGGATTTGTTCTGGAGAAATGCTTTAAAGTTTTTAATTTCTTGAGGCACTTCAGGACAAAGAAATGACTTTTCAAACTCTCCAAGCCTTTCCTAATATTAGCTTTTATAGGTAGGTGGATCACTACCTTTTTGTTTCTGGAAGTAATAACTGTTAAAATGCATTTCTAAGTAGTTTTCCAAACAATGAGATTATTACTGTCTAACTACTTCTGCTGTAACCAAATAATACCTAGCTAGCATTTTATATAAAATTTTGGTGAGTAGAATGGTGTGATAGCAAAGGCTTTATCTAAAGAGCTGAGCTTTACAAGGAGAGCAAATAGTTTCTCTTCTGATTGCAATTTTGTTTTGCTTCAGTGTTTTTCTCAGGAGGATCAGGATTTTTATAGTTGAATAGAAAAACATCTTTTTCCACTGATTTGAAAGCAAAATGTAAACCAAACTTGTGTTGTAATAAAACTTAGTCCATAAATACAGAAAAAGAAGAAGAAAGGAATAGCCTTAAACCAAACAATCAAACAAATCCATTTTCTTTCGGGGTTGTTTGATTTTTTTGTTTGTTTGTTGACAACATTCAGTGGTTGATTAATGTCACATCAGGCCACATTTTGTTTAGCTGCATAATATTTTTCTGCAAACTCTTTTCATGACTTTCTGGATGGTGAAAAGAGCTTGGATTTTTCCAGTGATGATTAGCGTCTTGGGGCTCTTTTCAGTGTGATGAGTGATGCTCTGATTGTCCATTCTCACCAGGCAACATCTGAAGTGCTTTCTATGCACTATTTCTTGTGCCAGAGCATGTGCAGCACTACTCCAACTTTTTGGTTTCTTTCCTTCGTTGAGATTAAATTGGGTCTGCAGAGTTGTTCCTTGACTATGAATGCTCTTTGTGCAATTGGATATATGTAATTTCCTTCTAATCTCTTTCTCCCCCTTTATACCCATTTGTACAATGCATGGTTAGCATTCACAAAAAAACCTTTCTCCTATAGATCAAGCACTTGAATAGGTAGGTTCTGCTGATATCCACGCTATTCCTATCACTGGGTTTTTTTGTTTGTTTTGGTTGTGTATTTTTTTGTTTGTGTTTGTTTGTTTGTTTTTTGTTTTGCTTGTTTGTTTGTTTTGTGGTTTTGTTGTAGTTGTTTTTGTTTTAGGGTTTGTGTTTTGTTTGTTTGTTTGTTTGTTTTTCCAAATGTTCTAGCATGTGACCTGATATTTAGGTATCTCTATTGCCTCATGTCTCAAATAACAATAAAATGCATTCCTGCTTTCACTCATTACTGCTGTTTCTCAATTAGACCAGCAAATCTGTGAATGAGGGAACTGCTTATTTCTCAGTGTAGAGTCTCAGTGATGGGGAGTGGGATTAAGGCAGCAGCCTGAGTGGAAAGGAAAAACAGAGAAGCCACATTCTGGTGTTGAGCCTGAGTGGTGAGCTGCTTCTCCTGGACAGCCCACTTCTACTTCTTGCTGCACTCTGAATTCTCCACTTTGGTTAGCCTTTGCCATGATGTCTTGCCCAGAAGCCATACAGGGCTACCTGCCCACTTCCATATCTGATGGCATGTGTTCAGAAGCAGTGCCTGTGATGTGGAGTATGTCACAACAGTCAATATCTGTATGTCTCTCCAGATAGTACTGCATGGAGTTCAAAGAATTCAGAATTATATATCTGAAGTGTAATATTTCAGAGGCCAACTGGAAAGAACTGTAGAAAGTTTATAATCTGAAGTAATTTTCTTTACTTCAGAATATAAAGACTGGTCTATAATTTTATAGAATTTTATAGACCAGTCTCAAGAAATTACCTTTGAAAGTTTCTTGATTTGATTATTTTCAAATACTATAGATTTTTCTCCTCCATTTTCTTTGTGTGGTAGAAAATCACATCTGCTTCAAAGACTGATGCTCTTTCATTGCAGTATTAAATATAAATGCAAAATGCTTTCCAATTATTCTATAGAAACATTAATTTAGTACATCACTTCCTTCTTACTTTACCTGTACTAGTATTTCTTTTGCAACATCTGTTGCAGAACCCTTGTAAATAAGGATTTAAAGTTTAAAAAAAAAACAAAACAAAACCTGCAAAACACAAAAAAGCCCCACAGGTTTCGTTGTCACATCAGAATCACAGAACAACATTCACAGAATCACAGGATAGTTGAGACTGGAGGCACTTCTGGAGATCATCTGGTCCAATGCCCCAGTTCAAGGCAGGGTCAGTTACAGCAGGTTGCTAAGGGCCATCTCCAGTTGAGTTCTGAATATTTCCAAGGTAGAGATTCCTCAACCTCTCTGGGCAACCTGTTCTAGTATTTTATCACCCTTGCAGTAAAATACTTTTTTTTTTAATATATATTTAAATGAAATTTCTTGTGTAAGAACAGTCTGATTCTGTCTTCTTTCCTATCTCGCATTGGATAAGTTCCATATAGGCAAGATTCTCCTGAGCCACCTTTTCTCCAGGCTGAACTGTTCGAGCTTGCTCTTCCTCTTCATATGACATATGCTCCAATCTTTAATCAACTTCATGGCCCTTTGATAGACTCAATTCTGTAAGACCATGTCTCTGTTGTACCGAGCACTTCAGATGTGGCCTCACCAGCGCTCAGTAGAGGAGAAAGACCACCTCTCTCAACTTTGCTGGCAACAGTCTTCCTCATGTAATGCAGGATGTTGTTTGCTTTCTGTTTACCAAAAGTGCATGTTGCTGGCTTATGTAGACTCTAGAAACCTCCTGGCTTCCTTGTGCTCTTCTACGTTGTCCCTTTGGCAGATGTCAGGGTGGTTCAAGTCTCCCATGAGGACCATGGCGTGTAAACATGAAGCTTTTTCCAGTTGTTGTCGTCTTCCTGATCAGACAGTCTGTGACAGACATCCATTACAACATTGTTCATGATTGTCTGCCCACCCACTTTCACATGGCTCATCATTCATCCCAAGGCACATCTGCCTACATTCCCACTGCTCTCATATAAAAGGGCCTTCTCTTACTGTCATCCTAATTTGTCCTTACTAAAGAGCCTGTATCCATCTATTACGTCACTATAGTCATGCGTCCTACCCTACCAGCTCTGCAACTGCACATAGACCTCTAATACTGTTTGTTGGCTACACTGTGTGCATCAGTGGAGAGGCATTTCACAGAGGCATCCACTCATGCTTATTCCCCGGAAAAAGTGAGAGCTTCCCCCATACCATCCTCTTGGTAATTCTTTGTGTGTATACACTTGGCATGAGCCTTCTTGTGCCCTGTTTTGATTCTTCAACTCAGGAACACTCAAACCAGAAATGTTAATTGCTGATAGGCTTAAGTACATATTATAAATTAGTTTCCAACTGTAATAACACTATTGGATATTCAGGAAAGGCAAATGACTTGCAATTGCCTATTGTGGTAATTATCTTCCTTTTTTCGGACATCTCTGTATTCACATTCCCAACCCTATAGTTCAGTTGATGAGAACTAGCTGTGGTAATAACTGTTCTTCTGGCTTGAAGCCCATGAATAATACTCCATCATCTCCTGAGGGGGAAAAAGGTTTTGTAGACTCATTGCCATTTGTCCTCATATCTATTTGCAGCTTCTTATTTCCCTTGAGAAGCATCCAAGACCATTTGGAAGTTGAATTTTCCGACGTCCTCACTGATCTCCACCCCCTTCCCCCTCTGTTTCTTGGAAGGATCAGCTTATGAAGACAAATCTCCCACGTTGTTTAATTCCATTATTCACTACTATCCATTTATTTCTACTCATCACGCAGCATTCTTTAGCTCCTCCTTTTTCTGAAATTATTTGGAAGTCAGTCTCCTGTAAAACTTAAAGATGCATAAACACATAAAAAGTGGACACTTTATCATGTTATAGATCTTTTCTTACTTAACAGCAGATTCAGCTATCAGATTATCATTAGGTAATGTGCTGACATACACATCCCTGAGGGAGATGATTGTGAACTGCTGGTGGAGGAATGATCAAGATTAGTCTGACAAATATATGGTAGGTATTAATCATCATCAAATAGAAGCTGAAGCAGCATTTTTACTCAGAAAAGCTGCAGACCACAATTCAAAGCTTGTCCTTTTGTCTACAGAATTACTGTTGCAAGCAGCGAACTGGGATTTTTTGACTGAATCAACTTTGACAGCATATTGATTTTATAATTTCACAGTTGCTTTCTAGAATTTCAGTGTTTTCTCCTCAGAATTCTCCTTCAACATATAAACACACAGATTTTGATAAAATTGGACTGAATTCACATACAACTTGCATTATTTCCGTTAAGAGACTTTATAAAGTCTTTTCTCTTTTTTTATTGGTATTTCCCAGTGTTGAAAATACCAAAACCTATTGGACCCTTTCAGTATGTGTATATCTTCTTATGCTTGGAACAGAGCTCTCTTAACATGGTGTCTTTGCATTCTATATCCACTACTATATAGAGAGGGTAAATGCTAAGAAGTTTGTACTAAGTATTTGAACTTAAATTAGGACTTGTTATCTTGAGCTTAGTGAGAAGCAGATCCCCAAACCAATTTGGTCTCTCTACATATACCAGTCTGCCTTTCTTTAAACTAAATGCAAGAAATGTTACATGTGATGTCAAGGAGGGAGCTCTAGTCATACTAGTTGTTGTCTAAGGAGCACGATGAAGATCACAATGTAACTGGTGGGCCTCAATAGAGTACAAAAGAAAATATGTTTTGTTATTATCTTGTGCCCTTAAATTTACATTAAATTAAACAGATTGTTTAAAACTCTCCCGTGGGCACCTCTCAAGACTGGAAACTCAGTGTTGTTAACAATTTGGTGCTAAGTTTTTGCCAGGAGTCAGTAAATGGCACAATTAAATTTGTCATGTTTCTTCAAGGTTCATTTCCTTTCATGGAAACATCAGCAGTCAAATAAAAAAAGAGCTGTTAGAATAATCAGCTAGTGACTAGGGGAGCACTTTCAGCCAAATGATCTTATCCATTAATATAATATTTTTCCTAGCACAGCTGAAGAATGCTGTTCTATCTGAATAGTTAATGTTAAACTTTAGAGTCCACACTACCTTCAGACTGGGGACTGAACATTGTAGCGAGCATAAAGATAACAATTGTTGGAATTTTGACTGAGAAAGAGTCATTTTCTCCAGTAAATGACTCTCTGAGGATAATAGTGCTGAATTATTAACATGATGCCATTAAAGTTCTTTTAGTTACTGCATATCGGTTGGCATACAGATCTTATGTTACTTTGCTGACAGCATTGGCATAAATGATAAAACACAGAAGTATGTTAAATACATTAATATTTCCATTTAGATTTGCAAGTACTTATCTGAGAAGAGGAGGTGACAGGATGGCTTTTAAAAATATTTTTCCTTCCTTTCATCAAATACAGTAGGTGAATCCAATGCTGAAACTGATGACAGTATTACTGTATTCTTGTTATGAACACAAGGTATCAATAAGGACTGCTTTTTTTAAAAAAAAAAACTGTGTAGGAGACTTCCTGAGAATGAATTAAAGATTGTGTGATCACATTAAAATAAAAGGATTTGTGTAGCTGTAGCTGGAAGCAGAAGCTGGTTTGTTCTGCCAGACGGATATAGACTGACTTGCACTGGTCTTACTCAGTACATGGGGACCAACCTGTGTTTTTGTTGAAACCAGTGACAGAACTCCCATTGACCTCAAATGGATCTGGAATTAATGCTCTGTTTCTCTGTAACTTATGTTTTCACATCATTTACAAGTGGAAACTTTCTTCATGGTCAGCGTGGTAGGAACTTGTCAGAATGTTATGGAGATCTATGAAGTAACTGTGGATTAATGCGACTGGAAATGAGAGGAGAGTTTGACCTGCTGTCTGTTGGAGAGGAAACTTGAAGTAATGAAACCAGAGTGCAAAGAGAGCACTAGAATGGGCTGCTGTTTGTAAACAGCATGGCAAGACTGTAATAGCTATTGGAGCTCCAGGGCTGCTGTAGCTCATATGTGGTTTGGAAAGGGGGGAGGGATTTCTTATCCTTCATACATTATCTCAACTGCCTAACACAGTTCCTGAGAGAAAAAGAGATGGGCACATAAAATAACTTGAAGACAATTGAAGCTAGAAAAGATTTGTCTGTAATATTTCTTTCTAAAGTTCAAGTAGGAGTTGTAGCAAATATGTATAACTAGTGGCTTTCCTTAGCAATTGGAATAATATCTCAGCTGAGCTTTTCCTGTTGAGTCAGTTCCCTGGAAAATTCTGTAAATGATAACATGTTCAGAGACAACATTGATGCCTGGTCATACAGCTACTGGCTGAGAAGTACTGATGTGCAGTCTAAGAATGGTTAATGTTTCTTTTCACGGCATAGCCAGAATAAGACAGAGCTATACTGCAGACTGTTTCCCACTTATACTCTGGGGATTCTGAAATATTTCATTTTTCCTGGTGGCTATATGCAGCAAAACAAAACATCAGCCGGTAGTTTACATTCTTGCTGCCTGCTTTATTTAGCACCAACCCTGATGTGGTTCTGGGCATTTATAAAAAGAGAAGTCTCACAACTCTAAGCCCATGTGAAAGATGGTGTTGGCTTTCCTCCGTGAAGATTAAAAACAGAGAGTGTGCTGTACGGTGCCAAGCCTAACTTCATGGCTATGGTAAGCCAGGGAGCCTGTTTTCTGTCCTGTCACTGACTGTGTAATGCTCTCTGCAAAAGTACATTGTGGGTTAATGATGTAACTTTTCTGACAGTCTCTCTTTCCCTGTGAATTCCTCGGTCTGGGTATGTGACTGATACTTAAAAATGAGCTCTGAATCTAGATTAAGGTAGGACAGTCCGTCCCAGGAGTATGTATTGCAAAATAGAGCTGAATTGCCATTGCACAGAACCTTGTATTAGTAGAACTGGCAGTAGGTTAGAATATAAGTGTTTTATATCCCTAAAAGTTAGAGACTTCTCAGTGTTGTCATAATGAGATATCTTTTAATAGGAAGTATAGGGTATAGCCTGTTTCCTTCCTATGTTCCAGTGTTTTTACGCCAATAAAAGACTGAATTCCCAGCATCCCACTGATGTTGGGAAAACAGTCAAGTTTGGATGTCTTGAGTGTAGTTTAACAGCTAGAAGCAAAGAGGAGAGACAGTCCAGTGGAAGTTTTCTTAGGTTGATACTAAGCAAAGGCCACATTTCAGAAATTTCTCAAAGACTATCAACATCCTTGTGAACAATGTAAAATAGCCTGGTGGCATGGAGGGTATGTGGTGGCAAGTTCTCTGAAGAAAGCCTGCTCTGACAGCCTAATTTGCTTATAGACCTGTATGCTCAAAACAGGAATCTCTTTGACAAGAGGACAGGACAGAATACAAATAAATCAATACACCAGAAATGCTTGTGGGACAAAATATTTCAGTCTTTCAGGCAATTGAAGTCCAGACATTCAGGGGAAGTAAGTTAAATAACTGGTGGTGCGTTTGAATGAGAACATTCATCTTTTATGTCAAAATCCCACAGATATTCTTCAAAATGACAGAAGTGTCTGACCACATTTTCCCCCTTCCCTACCCTGAATGAACTTGTGAACTAGTTAGACGCTGTCTGGGTTCCGGACATTTCAATAGTTTTGGCTCTATTCTTACATTCAGCCTAGAGGAATTCCTGTTAATTTTGTTTATGCTCTTTATTAAGCTTTTGTTTTGTTACTTCAGGCCTTTACTGTGTATTGAATGCACTAATGGGAGAGCAGTTTTATCCGATGAAATCTCCACTTCCATACTTTTGAGCAATGGTTACTTTCTTTGAGAACATCCTACACAAAGATTGGGTTGCTTGCAAAATAAATGGCTCTAGACTTCGGTTCTGCAAGGGGCTTTTCTCTATATATAATGGGAAGAAACAAAAGCTTAATCCTTTGTTATGGGTAGCTCTAAACCCCATACAGTTTTCAGGCTTGTGCCATTGAATGTATGAATTATGTTGCAGAACAAGTGACTGGGAGGAGTGCTTTCTACTTCCTTAGAAGCAGGCAATCAAGTAAGCAAACATCTGGCATGTGCTGGTTATTGTTATGTGGAAGCCTAGAATTAACACATCCAGAAACTCAGGTTTCAAGCATGTTCTTCTGGCAAGTGTTAGGGCAATCACATCGAAGAGCCTAGAAGAGATCAAGGTTTCTTTTTCAAAGCATAGTGTGGAAATAGCCAGCCATCCTCATGCCACAAGTATTGCACAATCTGCACTGTTGAAAGGATCATTCTTTCAGCTGCTTTCCTGTATAAGCATCATAATGAAAATGCCAAATCCATCATAGATTTTTTGGATTAGCCTGGCAGGTGCATATACTACCTAAATTAATCCCATCTGATGTTTGTTTAATGTGGTGGAGCAATCCTGTGAAGCCTTCTGACTTACTAAGTTTGTGGTTGTACTGACCAATCTACTGAAACTGCTCATCAAATGCTTTTAATGTAATTCAAGACATAACTTACTGTTTTGCCTGATGAAGCTTTTAAATATGCCCTTGGTTGGTGTGGTTTTTGTTGGTTGTGGGTTTTTTTTGTTTGTGTTTTTGTTGTTGTTGTTTGTTTGTGTTTTTTTAATTTGTTTTGTTGTTTTTTTTGTTGTTTTTTTTTTTTATATATATATGTCAGAAAGTTGTATTTGAATGGTTAAATGTGACTCGGATCTGTGACTCTTTTTATTTTCTGTACTTTCAAAGTGTGTAGCTATAGAGAGATAGGGAAGGTTGGCTTTTGCTAGACCATCATTCTTTTTCTGCCTTTGTTTTTATCTTCTAGAATGTATGGCATAAGCCACTATAATAATTCTTGGACTATAAGGAAGAATAGCTTGAAGGCAGTCAAAACTCTGTGTTGATACTCTTAAATTAAAATATATAATTGTACACTATCCCACTATTCTCGCTCAAAGATAATGCTGATGTATAATGTGTTAGTGAGGACTGTATCATGTTCAGTGTTACTCTGGGTCCACTTGACTGATCAAGCTAATAGAGTATTTCTGAAGAAGAGAAACACAGGAGACTCTGCAAATTCTGAGCCCTTATGAATGGTACATGCTTTCTGAATGACATGCCAAAGGATCTGAGCAGCAATAGAGTGAGGCAGTGAAAAGAATTCATCTGGTATTTGTCTGTTGCATATGAGACTTGTGTATGTAGAAGCAAATTAATTATTTTGCTTGATGCATGTTAGCCTCCTGGCTCTGTTGACTCAATTTCAGTGAGTGCTGCCATGTGCAGCACCACTCCATCAGTATTCCCTGAGCTGTTTGTACAGTGTCTGAGGGAAGAGAGTCACCATTCCCTTCTCTGTTCCCCCATACCCTGTGTAAGAGCACAGAAAATGTGTTGATTTTCCAGGTATGGTGCTTCTCTGAAGTTTTGAGATCAAACTGGGAGAAATTAATCTGCTGCTAACAGCAGAACAAAACAGAAATATATTTCAGCTGATTAAAAACTCTCTTTTCATCCCAGTTCACGTTAGGTCATCAGATGGATTATATATATATACATGTATATATTCTTCTTATAAAATAACCTGACAGTTGACTTTGGAAACTGTCTTCTAGGAAAAGTGAGACTGTGTCACGGACTACATAATGAGGTAATACTCTGGATAGGAACTAAGAGACTAACAGTATTTTACAAAGCACATTTATAAAGTTGTCTGTGCCTTTAGCAGGATAACAGAAGCCTTGTCCAAGCAGCTGTCACCAGGACTGGCACTACTTATGAGACTGGGCTTGCTCCTAGAGTTTCACTGAGGAAAGATTTAGCACTAGGAAGTTTCCATTTGCTCACTTGCCTGTGTAATGGATGGTATGTCTCTTTCTTTACTATTTCAGGTTTTTCCTGGCTGGCACAGCAGCATCTTGTAACATCATAACATCCTTTATTTAGTCCCATGTGAGGAGGAACTCAGGTTGGTTATTTATGCTTGGAACTGGATTACTTTCTTTCTGTGTGGCTTCCCTTCACCATAGGGGTGAGAAGGGACTGACTCATCTCAGAATAAGGCAAATTGAACATTGGCAAAACTAAGAGTAACTCTGATTTCACTTGCAGACTACTCTTGAGTGATAACTTGATCTACTGATTATTGCAAAAATGATTTCAAGAAGAAAGAGATTTGATTTGGTTTTGCATTTTAGACTTGAACAGAACTATGCATAAGACTTCTATTGCAACAAACCTCTCTTAAAATTTTTCTTCCTCTATTGATTCTCACATGTCTCTGCATTTCCTGATTCTGACCTCAACTGAAACTAGCATGAACATGTCTACTTAGGAAATCTTGGATGTTACAGAAGGGACCAGGTAAGTATCTTTACCTGGTGATAATATAGGTATCATCATAAATCAAACCTCTTTCTAGTCTTAAGCCCATATTGTTTTTTATATAAGCAGTGCTCACAGATGTTTGTTAATGCTAAAGAATCATGGTGAGACTGAGGAAGATTTCTGTAAGTGCTTCCTTTATTATAAGAGCATCTCTGGTTGGATTGCTCAGAAAGAAAATTTCTGTGATAGAAATTATAGTGAACCAGTTACTGTAGAGGTAAATGACAGGGTTGGTTAAAATACAGGATAGCCTTGCTAAATAATTTGAATTCAGCAGCTTTAAATGTAAACACCATTTGTGTATAATATGGTTGACACTTCTGTTTATAACTTAAGATGTTTGTCTTCACTGGCCCGCAAAGATCTTACCAGTATTTACTGCTTTTTACTTTCTAAAAAGTGTCTGTATTTTAAAAACCGGTAAGCCTCCCACACCCAAAATTTTAAGTCCCAGCAAAGAGTGTGCTGTAGCCCTTCAAAGAAGAGAAACAAATTGCTTTTTTCCCAGAGCTGCTTTGAAAGATCCAGGACCTTCCTCCTGGTACAACTACACTCCATGCAGTGCTCATCACCAGATTGTGCCTTGTGGGCCTGAGCCAGTGCCCCTTGACAGCAGGGGGAGCATTTCCCGTGGCAGTGAGGGATCAAGCTCTGAAGTCACATTTCACCCCCAGCCGTTGAGCAAACTCTTTTATTAGCAGATTTATGACCTCTTGACCCCTGATTCATTTATCTTCACAAAGTCAGTATGGATAATTCCATGGAAGTTTCCTAACACAAGTATTGTCAAGGTGAAATGTTGGATGAGAGGTTACAGTGTGGCCTTCAATGTCTTTGAATGCAGCTGTGCTGCATAATGATATAAAGTGTGATTGAATCCAAGATGCTGTTAAACACTTACGTTATGGTTTGACAAAGTATAATTAGTGATGTATTAAGAACATTTTTAGCTGATTGCAAGTGTTCCGTCTAGGCTTAACATCAACACTAGTGTTATTTGTTGGAAATATTTAAATGTAGATTTCAGACAACTGCAAAGTTATTTTCATCCCACTTAGAAAAGAATCACATACCACCAAATGACTTGATCCTGGGATGTAAAGTCACCAGCATTTGGGAGCTGTGTTGTATGAAAGTTTTTATTTGTAAGAAATAAGAGTATCTTAAAATTTTCCACAGAAAGCAGCTCAGCTTTCTGAGTGGGTAAGTTAGTTGGTCAACATTTTTCCTCTGCCAGATCTGTCAGTGGATGATGCCCTTTTTCTTGTGCAGAACCACTGAAATGGAAAAGCAAGAGCTAGAGAAGAAATCTTCTGATGGTCTCAGAAAACTAGAGAACATTGGACAATATACAAATGCTCTTTCATAAGCTGTCCTGAACAAATGCTAGTTCCTAATTAATACAAAAGTAATCACTTGAAGGGAAGGCTAAACTAAGGTCATGTATATTGAAAATAATCAGTAATTACACCACCACCAAAGACCACCTTCATAATAAATATGTAAAATGCAAAATTGGAATTTCTACTTAATATTGGGTGCAGAAGTTATTAGAAGTTGGGAAACTTATTAGAAGTTTCCAACTTCTCTATGCATGAGATTCAGAATGTACCTCTTGGTAGATACCGTTTTACCTCTTGTGGTATCCAAGTCCTAGTATCTGTCAGATAGTCCAGACTGCCTGTCAACACAGGAAAGGTGTTAGGTGCAGTAGAAACAGAGATTAAACCTAGGCAGATGGTGCTGACACTACACTAGCTGTGCTTTGAGAGAGGAATTGCTTTGGACTAGATTTAGTCTGGTGTCCCATAATGAAAGTCCCCGGGAACCATGTGGTTTGAAGCTGTCCTTAGTACCGATCTCCTTAAGGCTCTATATCCCTGGTAGGAGTTGGAGTACATTTGGTGCACAGCTGTGCACCAAATGAATTTCGGAATGAAGTTCCGAATGAAGTTCGGATTCCTCTTGAAGGAATTTAGCTCATGTGTAGTGAAATCACTCTGTGAAACAAACTAATACCCAGCAAGTGGGGATGACTAGGGAATTTAATTTAAAACTGCACCACTGCTCTGAACATAAATGTAGGTGTCATATCTTATCTCTGTTGTTGAACTTTGCACTGGTAACTTGGTAAAGAAGAACGTCTGTCTGCACTATGCAGGTAAAACGAAGAATAAAATGAGGGTTTTTTGAAGTCAGTGTTGCAAGGCTGGTTTGAAAAAACAGGATTTAATTTTGTTGACTCAAATGCTACAGAGCTGAATTCTAACTTTGAAGACAAGTCAGGTTTTCCCAGCTAAATCCTATGACTAAGAAGCATTAGAAAAGGAAAATAAAACTTTTGCAATTAACCTCAAATGTTCATTCATACATAAACACAGTCGTGAGACCTGTCTAAATATGAAAACTATATGTATTCAAATTCATTTGCTTTTTTTTCTTGAATGTAAACAATTGTAGAAGCAAAGAATTGCTTTAATCGCCCTATCTGCCTTAATTTCTTTTGTTTAACATCGTATAGCTCATTTCACATTGCAATAAGTAGGGCTTTTTTCTCCTGACATGGGTAAAACACAGCCTTTTGGAAATGATGTACTGTTACTACAACAATGAGTGTTGCAATTTACAGACAGTTTTGCTGCTGCCCAATAGTCTTGGAGGGAAAGAAAAATTTTTAGTGACTCACAGCCTGATTCTCATGTCTTTTTACCCATAAAAATGCACTGATATGTATCAGTACTGAGATCTAACTTGGAAAAAAATAAGCCCTCACAACAGACATAATCTTTTACATTTATTACCTTTTTAAAGGTACTTTCCCAAACCTTAACTTTACCTGCAAAAATCCTTTTCCCTCCTCCCAGTATCCGGTTACAAGAGATCAAAAGATTTTCTTACAAGTTCATCTCAATCATGGTAAACTGCTTTGCTTAGAAAACTCTTTGAAATTATTTTGGGTTTATATATTTTACAAAACTACCTTTTAAATGTTCAAATAATTTGAACATGGTTCCAAAGACTGAACACACTACTGAGAACTTCAATGCTATATATCAAACTCAAAGAGTAGATTAGTTTATAGCCTCTTCTGAATGTCAAGCAAAGTAAAATGTGCTGTTTGTGCATCTCTTACTGTAAGCTCTCATGTACTTCCAAAAGGTAATTTTTACAGAGTTCTTCATGTTGCCATGTGTAGCAACATTTATGTAGTATGTAGGTAGTATGTATGTAGCATGTAGATGGCTAATCAGGGCTTGCTATCAATTCACAGTAGAGTATGGAAAGGGAGTAACAAAAAATGTGAAGGGTAAGGTCCATGAAGAGCCAGATGGGGAAAGCGTGGAGGGAAGTGGGATGGAAAACCATCTGAGCTTCTATCTGCCCCAAGGAGTCCGATAGTGTGGATCCAAGCGCTCTTGTGGTGTTTGGGTTTAGAAAGGAGATGGCAGGGAATGCTGATTTGCTCAGTGGAAATCTTGACAAAATGTCTGGTCAACTCATTTCCCTGATAGTCACGGAGGTTGCTCCTGCCTAGTTTTCCCTATGCAAAGGCATTCTTTCCCTTGCCTTACTAGAGCCCTGAGAAATAGAAAAGAAGATGTCATCTCAAGCTAATTCTATAAACACTGCTATCAGAAAAGACATTTTATACTGTCGTAAAAAAGGCCCATCGTGCAATTGGGAGTCTTGGAGCAAGAATGGGTTATAGCTCAACCATTGTTAAAGGTTAATGTTCCTATCATTGCATTCCTTTTTCTAGTTCCCATAACCAGGCTGTAATGATAGATAAATATATGAGCTATTTCTTTGTGTTGGCAAAATCACAATTCAGAAAGACATAGTTTCCTAAGTTATTTTTAAACTAATATGCTGGTTTATAGCTAGATGAACAAAACCATCTTTTTTAAGAAAAGAAAGGATGGAGTTTTTTTATGTTATGTTGCTCTTACAGAAAGCGAGCATTTTTGTCCATTAAAACAGAGTAACAGTTTTCTGAAGTCAATTCATGAACTGAAAAGGAAACTAATTAAAACAATAGCATTAATTTAATGCTGCCAAATGTTAACCAATCTGGTACTTTTCACAATTATTTTTACTGTTGTAAAATAATTCCAACTCCTTTGTCATTGTTTTGTATTGTTATGTTCCTGTAAGTGCCGAATGCTAATTCCGGGGCAGAAATTCTATTTACTGTTAGCAGACTGAGCAACAGAGTCTGCGAAGATCTCTACCCAGCTCTTAAAATTTTCATATAAGGAAAAAAAGTAACATCTCCTATATTTTTAGTCATTAGCTATACTGCTCACGTAGTGCATGAAGAGCTCTTTCTATCAGCTAGGTACTCTAATAAAAAAATTGTAACTTCTAGGCAACTTTGAAGATCAAGGCCAAAAATTTGTCTTACGACATATGGCACTGGAAGAGCATCTTCTTAATGCAGGTTTTCTTTAAAACTTGCGAGTCAGATGGTTTAGTCGTCACAGTCTCACCAAACTTAATGCAGCTTCTGAGTTTCCATAAAATTCATCTTGCCCAACACTACCAGTCTGCTCAAATACGTGCAGGATGGCAAATGTTTTTGAGCTGGTAGGTCCTAGTGAAGGTGATTGCATGTTGTTCACCCTGTTTTGAGGGCAGTTTCCTAGTGAGTCGTTAATACGACATGGTTGTGCTGAGCTCAGAGCCGGTTCAAAAAGGCTGAATGCCATATTACTATTACTGGTTACAGGTTTTGTGGCTCAAGGGCAAACTGAGAGGAAGCAGCAGGTGTCCTAATTTTGAGGTCCAGCCTACTGGAATTATATGCTTCTGATCTCTGTTATTCAAAATAACACCAAATCAATTTTTTTCAGGGAAGGAAGGCATTCCCTTAACTTTTTCTTATGATGAATTTGAAGTGAAGTAAATATTTCCTTCTTAAAGAATCTTTAGAAAAATACCTGTGACAGGTAAGTCAAATGAGATGACTTAATAGTGTGTCTTCATGGCAGTGGTGTATCCCAGTGAACAGAGCCACTCAATATGGGGCTCCAGAGGGTGCCTGAGTAGATAGTCTTTCCTGAAGAGATTCAGTGTATCAGTTTGTTCTTTGGAGGATGTGTTAAACTGACCTTAAGCAAGAGATGGATGATAAGCCCTGTTAGTGAAATTCTTAATGAAATATTATTGAAAAAACGTCATCTTTCTGTTTGTTTGTTTTGTGGTTTTGTTTGTTTGCTTGTTTGTTAAATAAGAAGAAATAATGAGGATCCTTCTTTAGTTGCTTCCCATGTAAAAGTGGCATAGCTACCAATCTTGCTTAGATAACTTAAGTAACTCTTTAATGGAAAATTTAGACTTCCTTTAAAAGAAACAAAAAGCAAGTAACAAAAAAACAAATAACTCCCCAAAAACAATCAAAGAGAAAGGGAAATATATATTAAATCTTCAGCAAAGAACAAATTCTGTCAGTGTAACTCCATGAAATGTGAAC
Source organism: Chloroceryle amazona (assembly GCA_027560015.1). Classification (NCBI taxonomy): domain Eukaryota; kingdom Metazoa; phylum Chordata; class Aves; order Coraciiformes; family Cerylidae; genus Chloroceryle; species Chloroceryle amazona. The sequence goes on from JANHFX010026213.1 coordinate 167,395, forward strand.
CACCCTTAAATCATTTTATGAAATTGTTAACTCTCAAGCATAATAACCAGTCTAAAATTATAGGCATTAACTGTTTGGTTCCTGCTATATTGATACTGAATGCAAAGAACCAGTAATACACAATTTACAACTTTGTTATCATTAAAGAAGCTTCCTGAATTTGTTCCTTGTGTGGATCTCCTGCTAACAATGCTGCTACACAGAGAAGCAGGTAGTAGTATTTACAAACTTCATGTGAATACAAATTAAATTTGGCCCTTGTTAGCACTGAAGTAGCAACTCTAATAATGTCTTTCAGGTTGTACATTTTCTCTGTAGACTGCTTTTAAACTTCTGTGCAACCCTTTTATTGTGTCTATCAGAAACATCAGAGAAGAGTATGGTATTTGAGGAGGAGGTTATGAGAGAGTGTGGCAGCAGCAGGTTGAGCTAAGTATGTTTTAACAGAAATAGTGGTACACAGCTGTTATTTCTGTATCTTTTGCCTCTCTTTATATGATGTGTTAAAGATTTGAAAATCCCATTGTATTTATTTTGATGTTTACACTTAAAATTGAACAGATATTATCTGGTAATATTCTTTTATCTGCTGATGAAACAGATACCACTATATACAGATGGCAGAAGAAAATCATGTGAACGGTATATTTGCACTTTTGAAGTTTACTAGTGCTCATGTGGAAGAAGTTATGTTGGTTCTGCTTTTCTCATCTCCACAGTATGCTGCATCCTTCTCTCTGGCTTCTGTATACTGGAAAACTTTGATAGTTCAATCGTATTGGGTCAGTCCGACTTCTGATTATCACCTATGGCTAGTATAAAAAATGGTGGCTGTACATGTGCAGCTCTTTATCATGGTGGAGTTTTACAGAACTGCAGACTGATTGGAAGGATGTTTAGAAGGCTCTCAATTATCTTGCCAACAACTTTCGTTCAGCAGTAAAAATGTCTAGCTTTTCACAGCCTAGGGAAGAAAAGGCAAGGTTAGAGTTGGCTCCTCACTGGAAAGGGAGGCTGCAGCCCTACTGAAACAGTTAAGACTTTTCCCTAGGTCTTAACTGGGACTTTGATCTGAATGCTGCAGTGCAATTGTAAATAATGGCGCTCTGCAAGCTGAAAGAGGAAGATTGATTGGGCAACATACACAAAACCAAAAGGAACCTTCCCTTTCTTTCCCCTCTCTCTTCTTCCAGCCCCTCTCTTCAAATAAACTCTAGTGAAGAGATAAAAAATATTATTTAATATATGGCACATTCTGAGGAAGATTGACAGATTTAATTTCCTTTCTGTTTTTCTTTACCTCCCTATATAACCTTTAATGTAGCTCAGAAACTTTTTTTTTTGGCAAGAGGAGAGGGTTTTGTCAAGAACAGAGATAGTTAATGATATGCTTTAACCTATTACAATACGTATGCAAGCACATATCTCAGGTCACAGGTAAAGAAATGTTGAGGGCTGCTGGGGAGAAAGAACATGATGAACTTGGCTAATGAAAGGTGCCTTTGCAGAATGTTATCATGCTCTTGACGGTGCAGACCTTGGTTATGTTGCGAATATTTGTTCTTACAATTAATGTCATTACATATGTCAAGCTACTTTTGCAAGTGATAGGCCACAAAAAGATGACTCGTAATGAACGTGTCTTGTTTTTTCCGGGTAAAACTGATCCAAGTAAGAAATGACTGCCTTGAAAGTGTCATTGGTACCATGTTAACAGTCTTTAGGTGTTCACATTTACATTGCAATCCTTGCAGCATCACCTTCATCCCAGTATGATGTTAATAAACATTAGCTCCCATCAAACTTTGTAAATGGCAATGACTCATACTGAGGCATATGTAATTAATTACTGGTGTCTGATGCTGATACTGCTGTTGGCTCTTTACATAAAAGAAGAGGGAGAGAAGGAAAAGGGATGGCATTCTCCTTTCTGGTACCTATGTTAAAACATGTTTGTAGCTTTCAAAGTAAATTACTGCTTTTTTCACATTTTCTTGAAGTTGGGGTTGGGGGTAACCTCCTGAGAATCAATCTTAAGCAAAGTACAAGAAGTTCCCAAAGGATGCTGAACATGAACAAAAACATTTCCAGCATTCTTATAATAATGTTGTGTTTACTTTTTGAATTAATGATTCATTACCCAAAACAGCTTGTGCATTACAAATGGCTTTGCACAGGAGCTACAAACTGTAAAAGTCAAAGATGGCTTCACTTTTCTTGCAGCCATTTGTTTTTCTGAATACAGAACAACAGAATTTTAGAGATCATGCAGTATATCATGTATTTGTTTACTTAGTCCTCTAGTACCTTTGCTCTGTACAATTTCAAGTTAGTCGCCTAAGTCTGAGAGTATCAGACAGGGGATGAGGTGTTGTTTCTAGTCCTGTTTCTTTAGATCTAGAGAGCTTTAGCATAATAGCGGGTTTAATGGTTTTACCTTACACATGGTGGTTACAGAATTTGATCGAAAGCCTAACATGGAGAAACTCTTGTGTCTTCAAAAGGCCAGACATTCCCGGTGCCAAAAGACTCAAATTATTTGCAGTCTTATCTTCAGAACACTTTGTTTGGCACTCAAACACAAGTCCCCAGAGGAATTTACTTAAAAAGCCTCAGACATTCAGAAGTGTGCAAGGTGTAGAGGCTCCATCTCCAGCATCCACAGGAGGACTTTTCAATGGATTGAAAAACATCCAGTGCATTTCATACCAGCATGTAGAGAAGATGAAAGGTAGCAAGTATCTTCTATCTGAAGAGTAGGGGAAGAAAACTTTGCTCAACATCACTAGACCCAATTCATTTGAGATTCATGCAATGAAGCTCACAAGTGAGTCGTGAGAGAGAAGAGCTTTGGATCGCCATACAGAACCTATCAGTGCTGTAAAAATAAACCTGCCATCTCTTGCCTGTGCAGTACTTGCACATTTGTTGAACACTTGTGTATCAATACAGTGATACTAATAAATAGTACCAGATAATGTCTGTAAATCATCAACAGTTTTCCCCCGAATTATTTTTCGTTTTTCTTGTTATCAGTTTTTATGATTATTATGTATCTTGTGAATGCTATCTAACGAGGGTGATATAAATCTTAGAGCTGCAAGAACTCAAAAGATACTTGCAAGCAATTATGCAATGACTATATTAAAATAAAACAGACTGCGGCCAAAGTCTAGATATTTGCCTTCCAGTCATGCGATTCTTATCTGTGTCATTCAGTTTTTCTATGGAGGTTGTCAGTAAAGACTCCCCACAGAAGAAATGACATCAGGTCAGCTGCAGAGTTGGCCAAACAGTACAGTTTAAACTGGTATTTTATCATTTTTCCTTATTGAGTTAAAAAGTGTAAAGTGAAATTACGCAGTATTTTCTTTGATAAGCCTTCCGTATATTTCATTATTAGCTCTTCTTCAGTCTAAAAAGCCTGGTTCTGGACCCAATACCTTTTAGAAAACAGTAAAATGATGCTCCTTCTTTGGAGACATTCAAAACCCACATGGATGCATTCCTGTGTGGCCTGATCTAGGTGATCCTGCTCTAGCAGGAGGGTTGGACTAGATCTTTTGAGGTCCCTTCAAACACCTAATGTTCCGTGATTTCCATCTGAGAAAGGTTAGACTCAGATATGGAAGCTGACTAAAGGCTTTACTTTACAGGTTGAGATATGAGTGAAATTTCAGGATACCTCAGGGAAGTCCATGCTCTCCAGTTAGTGCTACACCATCCTTTGGCAGGGACTGCTCTTTTCTGGATTTCCAGAGACTTCCAGATGTTTCACCATTGGGCACTTTCAGGATATAGAATCAGTTATCTTCCCCAAAAGGACATATGAAGCATTGGATTGAGAAAAGGCTGTACTAAATGTAGATCTTTTGAAGAGCTTCTCCTGTGAGTATGCTGTGTGTCTTTGCAGCTTTTAATTTCTTCTGCAGAATTTGTCTCAAATGACTTGAATCAGAGAGTTTTCATGGATTAACACACAATGTCCATAAATAAAGTGTACCTACAGGTACAGAAAAGACTAATCAAGAAATAATTCTATATAGAAGTGTTTAAGACCAGGCTGGCTGAGGCTCTGAGCAACCTGGTTTAGAGGGAGGTGTCCCTGCCCGTGGTAGGGAGGGTTGTAACTAGATGGTCTTTAAGGTCCCTTCCAACTCAAGCCATTCTGTGATTCTATGATAGAGTTAAAAGTATGCTGTGATCCAAGAGCATGTTCAGTTGGCTTACATTAGCAATCCTACAAAAAACACTGGGTGTTTTTAAATGAGTGAAGTTAGGAGAATTTGGACTCCTAATCAGATTTTACTGCTCTAAAGTGATACATTGTGAAGTGTTTGGATGCTGTAGAGGAGCTTCTGCCCCCAGAGCATATAATGGAGGAGAAAGAAAAAATAATCTTTTTGGAGAAAACAAAATCAAAGAGAAATAATGCAGTCTGTTGGGGTTGGTACCAATCAGAAGTCTGGGGGGATCCAGTTGTCTGGTTTTCCTGAATACCTCTTTGCGTTTCAAGGTGTTTTGATTTATGAAGAATACTTGTGGAAGCTTCATTTTCTGGCAATGGAAACTAAATAACCCCAGAATACAGCTGATCTATTATTTCTTTAATGTCAGACAAATAGACAGAATGATGGAGACGTCCCATGCTTATATCTTTCTTTCAGAATTCTCTTGCCTTAGGCTACCAGAGGTACCAAGCTACAGAAGAACTAAGAATAAAGACGAAAACCTAGTGGATACACAGGAGGGCTTATGACATGTTAAGATGACTAACCAAGCCTCCACATGTAAACCTGGACTAGTGCCTTAGGTAAGTTTATATTGCATCATTGATGTCATGGTACTCCAGCTACATATATTGATTTTTTTTTTCCTTTTAATTTGAAAACATATTTATAAAGTATATTATTTTTACTTAATGGTTCCTCCTTTGGAAAACTCTGAGTAACTGTTAAAATTCAGACACTACTGATGAATCTTTTCTACCAAGTATTTATGTTTTCAGTACTGGAGCTAGTTTGTTTAAAGCTACAGAAGTTTTATCTACTTAAGCTGCAGACAATTCAGTTGAATTTTTTATTTTTTTTGAGAGGGAATTAGAAAACAATTATAATAATGTAATAAGAAATAGGATCACATGATAAGAGAATGGTGGGAGAATTGCTCACAACACCTAGAAAAGTTAGCTTAGAGGGGATTCATTATTAAGCAGCAGGTAAATTTATATGCTATTTTGAGACAATCCAGAAATGCTTAAGATATGGTAGAAATATTGCCTGTTAATATATAGAATGAGAAACTGTGGTTCTCATAGGTTCTTGCAAATTCACAAGTTCAATAAAACACATTTCCACTGTTTCCACAAATATTGCTGTCTTGTCAACAGAAGAGATTTGAATGTTCTTAAGCAAAACCACTACATGTTTTTACAATCAAGTTCATGATTGCCAGCTCAGTTTACCCTCTACTTTATCAGTTCCCTTCCGTCATGATTTCTTGTTGCAAGCATGTAGTCAAGAGCTATGTCATCTCAGCCATACTGTTGAGGTGTTTTTTTTCAGTTTCCATGTTGAAGTGTCACAGTCATGTTTCTCTCTACAGCCTCTAATATTATTGCTTTTCTGAGCCTCATTTCTTGAACTATTTGAGACTATTGACAGAAAACCACTTACTGAAAAGCTCCATCAGCACCCCTCATAAGAATGCCAGAGTAAAATAGACAGAAGATACTATCTTTATTGGGTGAAATATTTGAATCAATAAAAATATTCATAGTCTTCTAGAACCACTTAATTTCATCCTAAATTGCTTGTTTAACAAACTGCTCAGCTAGGGTGTTATGCTTACAATTAGTCTCACACATGTTTTTTTTTTGGGACATCTTTATAAAGTGTCATTATTAGGATTACCACGTTAAAGGCATGAAAAGGTGCTTTATTGCAAGACAGACATGGTTCAGCCTCTCTCATGTCCTAACTTGAAGTGTTGGAGACAGTGAGAATCTTTTCAATGATTTTTATTTAGTAAAGTTTGCATGTGAGCTGTGTTCTGTCTAGTATTCATGCAACTGTGTGAATACAAGCAGAATGAGTTCCAGCCTAGACATTCAAAGCACCTTCTGACACAACCTCAGGAAAGACAAATAATATTTTAAGTGTTGAACTTAGAGTAATTTAATAACTCACCACTGCTAAGATTGGTACTTGATAGCTTGCATCCACTCTGATACTGGCAGATGAGGGATTTGGCATGTGAAACATTAAAAATCCTTCTCTTTGAAATCCACGGTGCTATCCTTGGAGACAAAATTTGGTTTGAATTTCATACCTGCTCTCCAGAATTTTGCCTGTTAGCATCTGAGGTTTTGGGTTCAGGCTTATTGTTAGTGGATGCATTCTTTCCCTTTATGAACCCCATAGAGCATTATGATTAAACAACCTGAGCTGTTCCTCCCCTCTAACACCTTCCTTATGCCAGTCCTGGACTAAAAAAAAATTCAGAAGTAGCACATTTCAAACCCACTAGAAAGTAACTTTTGATATATGATAGCTAAAGCTCAAGATAGTCCCTATCTCATCCCACAGTGTATTTATAATTCCTCTTGAATTCCAGGACATTTTGTTTTGACATTTTTCTCAAGAGTTACTGGGACTAATATGAATAGTTTCAATCTACTCCAAAACTCTGATAGAAAATAAAAGACACCAAAGATTTAAATGATATAAACAGTTATGTAGTGAACACTTAACCATGTCATGACAGCAGAGCTCAGGGACTCAGTTTCAAAATGAAGTTTTCTTCTTCAGTATCTGTTAGGATTTGTTTCAGTCAAACCATTAAACATGAAGTTCTGAATGGACAAGGCATCCTTAAGTGTTTTATTTTAATACTTAAAGAGACATGTAACAAACAATCTGGTGCTTTTTTTTGATACACCATCCTCCTGTAAGAACTCTGCTGTTAGAGCAAGTCCCTTTGTGGAACAGTCCCTTTCCTGCCTACCCAAGGAAGCCTGTGCGGGAGATCCCACGGTGCTCAGCTCTGTTCAGACTCAAAACTGAAATCAGTTTCACCATATTTACACAGAGGAAGACCAGCAGCTGCCCAGTTGGTGAAAAGTTGTGTGAAACAATGTAGTAATTCTGAAATGTGAACCAGTACTTTTTTTCCCCTCCCATTCACCTCCTCTCCATGGCCTTCTTTTGCAAAATCATTCCAGCTAAACATGGACTCACTTGGTAGATGGCCAATACAAGCAGCACTATTTTGTGTTCATTACTGACTTTGCTGGGCTGGCACTTCAAACATGGCAGATGGAAGAAGCTGCTGCCCTGATGTGGCTGTTGGAAAGTGCCTCTACTTTGAGCCTTCATGTCTTCTGATCAGTGAGCCCATGGGATATCGACCATGTGGTCTGAGACCTGTGTGTATTTTGCAGCATTGCACTTCAGTGAGGTCTGCACTATGTAGACTAAAAAAGTTGAATTGTACAGACAAAATTATAGGATAAAACCCCTGAGTTGTCACAGCTCCTTGGAGAGCCTTTCTTCTGTGAAGACAGGGAGCTGTGCTCACTTGTCCTGATGGTCAGATTTTGAAAGTATTTCCAGGGAAAGGCTGAATGGGCACTTGTGGACAATCCTACTTAAATGTGTTTTAGCTTGTGCAAAATGACACCGTTGTGTAAACGTCTTCAGATTTAAAGTCTTCTTAGGAAGACTACTTGGACCTTATGTTGAAAAATTCTTACAGCTCTTTCCTTGGAACATGTGCAGCCACATGTCAGGGACCATGTCCTGCTTAGAACTCCCTCATGTAAAAGCTATTGATAAGCTGGAGCATGTCTACCAGGAGACCACTTAGATGGTTAGGGGGCTGGTGCATAAAGGGTGGCTCAAGTAGTAGGAGTTTATTCAGTCTGAAGAAGAGAAGGTTAGAGGAATCTTGTTACCCACTTCATCAGCCGAACCAGAGGAGCGTATTAGAGAATATGTGACCAGACTCTTCTCAGAGGTGTGGAGGAAAAAGATATGAGGCAACTGCCTCAAGTTGCAGGAAGGGAAATTCTGAATTAAAGGAAAAAAATCAGCAATTTGCAATGAGGGTGGCTAAAATTTGAGCAAGATTTCCCAGAGCAGTTGCAGGCAAGGCCTTTAGGGACCTGACTAAACAGTGGCATCAAAGGTGTTTTGAGCAGAATTTTGGACCAGATAACCTCCATATATCTCTTGGTCTTAAATTATTCTATATATGTTGATCTTCACAAATTTATGTTGTTGATATTTTCAATATGAGTGTCAGATTATTCCTAAAGGATGGTAATAGCAGTGTCTGGAGACAAACAAAAGAACATTGAAACAGGAATCAGTGATAAACTCCACTATCATCTACATTCTTCATCTTGTGCTTCAGTCTCAGAGGTTTGTATACGTGCAAATCAAAGGAATGTTCTATGATGGAAGAATAATGTAAGTCTCTGGTTGATTGATTATCCAAATAAAAGGCCTTCTAAAATGCAGTTATTACTTCCTAAGTTATGCACTTGAATTTTTATATTTTGTTATTGAATTGAGATCATTAGATCGTTATATTTTACTGTAATCTTGCAATTACTATAGCCTTCTTTTTTTTTTTTTTCCTATTTATTTAAAGAAGTCTGGAACTATTGTGATTTATTTATTTTTTGAATTTCTCATTAATTTACTTATCCGTGTGAGAAATTGCAGCCAGATCAAAATTAGTTTAGAAGGTTAATCTTTCTGTCAATATTTTTTTTTTTTACAGAAATATAGGATAAAATGTCACTCTAAATTGCACAATCCTTTCACTTTAGGACAGACTACAAAAGGAAGGGCTCTTACGAAGGAGACTTATTATTGTTTTTCATTTCTCTTGCAGTCCTCTGAGGCCTCAATTGAAATCATAGGCATGTTATGCTAGGCAATAGTTTAATACATAGAAGCAGTGCTTGCTCAGTTAACTCATATATAAGGCAATGCAAACAGGTAAAAGGAAAGAAAATATATTATCTGTTCTTTAACAGGCAGCTTGAACTTTATGTTCCCCGCAGAAAGCAAACATGAAAAATAATCCTGAATCGAGACTAACTGAAATTAAAATTCTACTGAGTCAAAGGAGCAAAAGTCATAGTTATCTGAAAGGATGTTGCTGCAGTGGTGGAGATGAGCTTGGTAAGCATAAAATGTGCTGCCTAGAATCCTAATTTGATGAAAATTACTTGACGTAAAAACATCATCCTTCTAATCCTCCCTATGATCCACTGTTGTTAATACCTTAGCAGAGGGTTTTAGTATTGCTTATGAGGCCTTTTGTAGTAAGAAAGAATGAATTCCTATCTCTGGAATCCTGATTTAATTATTTACTAACTAGATCACTCCTCTTTCTTAATTAAAAGAAAAAAGAAAAATCATTAGAGTATGTTCTAAGTTCTTACAACTTCTTATTCTTTTTATAATACTGCAGTTGATATACGTACTGAACAGAGTTGAGAGGCAAGCTAAATATAAATCACCATAAAAAAAAAGGTTAGATATACCTCATTTAAGGTCTTCCTTATCCTGTCAAAGATGCTGCCTGTTTTTGGTCTATGTTTTTACGAAAATGACTATACAAAGGACATGTGTATGAAAAATGCAATTAAGAAGATCAGTTAAAGTCTTACTCCCTTTCCCTATCTGATTGATTTTAACCACATCTCCATGTATAATATGTCTAGTTAATTGCCATCTCCAAAGCTAAATATTGATTCTGATGTTAGCTGGCTAGATAAGAGAGGCTACCTTCCACTGAATACCCACATTCAAAATTAACTTTCTCATATATCAGAAACAAAATAAATTCATTATTCATATTTCTGTTCTATTAGGGGTCTTTACAATTTATTCTAATTCTGTTCCATCCTGTTATGGTTCCAATGGGGTGATATTCATTTCTGTTGCTGACCCACTTCCAATAGTGCATTAAGCTATGTGATTAACATCTGTCACATGTTGTTTGTTCTTTCATCCTCTCCCCAGGGATGTAAGTGTGTGCAGTGAAGTGTCCTGTTAATTTGTTATTTTAAATATGCATGCTGCCATGTATTTAATAATGAAGGCAAGGTCAGGGAAATGGGCCTTATATTTGGACCAGAAAATGAACAGGTTTGCGACACAATTTTTTTCCCCTGCCCCGATATAAAGTAATAATTGTGAGTAAACCTAATGTAGATATTTCATTTTATAGAAACACTGCGATATCACATGTTCTTTATACAGATTCTATCTACTTTTTTTTTTGTTTTTCTACATTTATTCTTATAGAAATTCATGTCCACTTACCTGTGAATTATCTGGAGTCCAAACTGCTTTTTGGATCCTTTATAATCTTTTACCTGCAGGAGCAACACTGAATATATCATAAGCACATATATGTATGCTACTTACAGTATTTTAATGTTAGAAGGATTAGGACTGCCAGTAAAAAACAGGCCTTCATCAACAAATGGTGGGGAAAGTTTTACAGTGGTTTAAACTTTTATCTGCTTTTTTCTCATCTGTGTTTTCTGAAATGTTTCCTTATGAAACGTGCCTTTGATTTCCTTACTCATTTTTTATCCAGTTTATTTTTGGCCAGCTTGGCCTGTATAAAAGCTAGAACCTGTGAGCCATTAGCTTTTAAAAATATGAAAACTTGTTTTTGTAGTTATTGGGTTGTTTCAGACTGAAGTGTTAGAAACAGCTGGGAGGCTAATCAGTAACTTTCTGAGAAATGCTAATTAATGAAAAATTTAGTGGTCTGGATTCCGTTAGAAAAAGACTCATTCTTTGTCAGATTTCTATATCCACTGGATGTTTGCTTTGTTATCCTAAGACCACTTTTTAAATGGAAAAAGGAAAGTTTGAAAAGGAATGCACGATAACAGAAAGATTATAAATATGAACTCTGGTTCTCTTAAACTGAATGACTAAACTTTAATTAACCTCACTGGGGCAGGTTTTCATTCTGAAGTTTTCTGATAACGTTTTTTTAAGCCACAGAGTGCAAGTGTGAAGAAATACTATTATCAATGATATACAAAAGTGGAGCCTAACAAGAACTACAGTGTATTTTATGAAATTCAAAAAGTTTTCTCTGTGTCTTTGCACTGTCAGCAGACTTCTCATACGGGACTGATTGTCACTGTCAATGTGTGTATAGCAATGACAGGTGATTTAACAGTTCCTGTTCCATGTTACATTTTTCAAGTAAAATGAGACCTCTGACCCACTGTTGATATAGCAAGGATAGATCAAGGAGATGCATGAAGGAAAAGACCTGGATACAGGAGAGACTATTTGCTCCACAAAAACAACCTCATCATTTACCAAGCTAGGCTGAGAATCTGTCACTCATTAACTGCTATAACAAGATACCTCTGAGTGAACATACCCTTCATCAGAGACACGTGAGATTAAGCCATTTTGTTAGAAGTAAAGCAAGACGGAGGATGGCCTTAAAATTGGAGAGGAATTTTCAAAACTAAACAGAAAATTCAGTTCCTGATGTGAAGGTGAAAGGCTGTCAAAACATCAAGAGCATACTTGAATTAATCTTTCTCTCCCATAGAAGGCACTTAAGAGTCAAGAATGAAAGGTCTATTTTGTGCCATAGACTCTTGTTTAGTCTGCTCCTAGGATTCGTCTCCCTCTTCTGAATCCTCTAATCCTCTGCAGCAGTAAGAGACAATAGAAGTCTTTAATTTGCAAGAATTTAGTACCACAGATGCCTGGGCTACCCAAAAAAGCCTAGGCCTCTGTGATCTGGGTGCTGTATCTTCAACCTTTGTGTCAGGTACTTAATCACTGAGGCAACAGAAACTTTGTGACTACACATAATACTGAGCACAAGTTACTGAAGATTTTATTGCTTCCTGTCGAATATTATTATAGGGGTAATTTCTCATATAGTTAATTATGTCTAATGTAAAATTAGAATTTTCCAGTGTTGATTATAATTGGGTGCATTTTGCTGCACATGGAAATTCTTAATGCTGCTGTTGTTTAAATTGTTGTTCTGGAGTAGCAGTTAAGGATCCTTCATAGTGCAGAACTGACTACTGTAATTGTGCAATGGATTAATTGAAGCAGGTTAATCAATTAAGGAATTCTATTTATAGCCCTTCCTACCATCCTCCTTATTTTTTTACCTTATGTACAAAAGAGTATTAGCACAGTTTATGTTCCCAGAGTCTTAACCAGAAACGATGTATGTTTTGCATAAAGGTAGACCCAATGGGCATTGTTGAGATCTGGATTAGACATTGGTCATAATTTAGATTTTATAGTCAAGTCAGGGCCAGGGTCAGGTTCTGACTCACATGAGTCAAAGTACTTGGCAAACTTCTTGATGAGAATTATCAGAATGGGAGTGCCGTCCCTTATGCTCATATTCTGGGACAGTCCTCATCTTGAACAATGTGGGTCAACTGCTCTGTTGTGAAAGTTTCATCACTCATCTCAGTCTCAGAAAAGCGACAGACTGTTCCTTAAAGATTTTGGCAATTGCTGAACCTCCCTGGAAAAGGGGCCTCTGCATTTTTTTGCAGAGGGGCTGGTGCCAAAACCATGAATGTGGTTTATGATTCAGGGACTGGAGTCTGAATAATCTGGAGGACTCTGTACTTGGAGTTCTGGTTTGGCCTATAGTAACTACTTTCTTGGTTTTATTTCTTACATGTTGATGAAGTGTTTGAGCAGTATAATTCACAATGAATCGAAAAATAGATGACCCAACCTGGAGCAAAGAACATAGGGTTTTGCTTTGTCCTCTGACTGCTACCTATCCCTTGGCCCCTGTTTCATGATCCTGGGAAGACAGCATCCATTTTTTGTGGGAGGGGGGATGAATATGCAGAGAGGGATAAGAGAATGTAATGAAAGAGCTAAGATCATAGTTCATAGCGAATAGGTGAAATGAAATTTTAGGTTCTGTAAAGCTGTTAACTCTTTAGCAGTCAGGAATTAGTTCTTGATTTGTCCTTTAGTCTACCATCGCAATTTTGTGTCAGAGTGAGGTGTGAATCAGCAAAAATCACCATGATAGCTCATATCCCATTTATTTTGCTTATTTTATGATAGTAAATGATATCAAGAATCTTGGACTGCTCTTCATATCAATTCAGTTCTTTCATAACAATTTCTTTGCTTTATCATATCTAGGTCTTGGTTTTTTTTTTTCATTTAAAAGTTAAAAATGCCTTATTGCACCAACAAATTCCTGTGTGTTTTATTTCATAGTACAATTAAAGTTCTTTTAATTTGAAAGACTTCTTAATTTTGCATCAGTAATGGATTAACATTAGTTTTCAAACATGTATATCCCTTTTTAAGTTCTTATGTTTTTAAGTTGAACATTAAACATAGCAAGCACTATGGTCAATTGCCAGCAGTCCAGATAAGATCAGGCTTTACCTTCTTGTTATATCCAAAATGACATGTAAATAGTCCTTCCTACTCCTCTAAAATTCTAGACAAAACAAAACAAACATAAAACCCCAAACAAACAAAAAAACCCAACCAAGCAACAAAACAAAATCAAAAGCTTTTAGTTATTTCTAGACATAAACCCAAATATTTCTTCTTTCTTCACTAAAACCTTCTGCTGTTACAATAATGTTAACACTTAGAGACTGATCAAGGACAGGGCTCCAGAGATGATTTCTGTCCCAGCAATCTTACTGTTAGAGATGGTAGGAAGCAGTCTGGTAAGTTATTTCCTCACTGTAGTCTCCCATTTTGACAAACCTTCATGAGGAAGGCTTATTCTGGTTGTAGATCTTCTACCAAGTGGCTTTGGTTTCTAGGCTGTGTAGCCCTAATGTGTCACTGACCACTACGTCAGCTGGGTTTCTGGGTTTTGTTGGTGAGTTGAAACAAAGCCAAGGTTACTAAGGTTTGATCCAAAGTAGCATTTTGTTCTGGAAAAAATTTTTTTTTTTTTTTCCTACAGAACAATTAGTTAGTTTTGTTGGCTTTCACTGCAGAGACAAAGGCATGAAAACAAAGTACTGCTGCTGCTGTGAGAAGCCCAGTTAATTTGTAGCCTCGATAAAGAAGAGCCAAAAGCTTGGAGAGCCTTCAGTGTGCACAAGAGAGCACCCTGGCCTGTGTGCGAGGTTGTTTTGCTGGGGAGGCAACCCTGTGCCCCCAGGATGCTGTACCTGTTACTCTGCTGAGAGGGCAGACCAGACCCAGGTCTTCCCACTCTCTTTTTGCTTAGAAGCAGCAGTTGTGGAGTTACATGAAGGCCCTGTCTTTATGCTGTTGGTCACATTGCTGGTGATAAGAGAGTTAGGCTCACTTGCTGCTAGCTGCACATGCTCAATACCTGGTTTTCTGGTCATGGGAAATGTATAGATGAGCTCTAGAAATAAGAAGTCATCATCTTCAGTAGAGCTGGTAAGGTTTCTGGGAAAAAAGCATTTATAGGGTATCTGATTGACAGTTTATCTATAATTTGATACAGTGATGGTGGGGACATGTTGAGTAGTGTGGCTTAAGTCAGACAGTGTTGTGGGAATCTTAATCATGTGAGTGCTGATGTTATCTTGGAGCAGACAAGACAGGCAATCCCAGACAAAAATAACCATACAGACAAGATATTTGCCATTATACTGTCGCTGTGGGCCTGCTGTGCTTAAGACCAAAATCATCATCTTGCTGAAGGCTCCTTTATAGCCTACACCATTTTTTATTGTCCAGAGATTTCAATTGCACAAGTGAAAAATAGGAAACATCATTGCCTTTATTGCTGAGCTGTGCTTTGTTGCTCAAGAGCTGCCTTTCAAAACTGGAATGATGATCTTTAACTCCTAACTTGCTAGAACATTTGGAGATTTAATATCACAATGTAGGATATGAGAAACAAGGATTACATAGATTTAGAAATTCTGACTCCCATACTTGAAAAAGCATGAAATTGTAAGACAAAGCTGTCAATCAACTGCCAATCAAATGCCAACAGACAGAAGCAAAAGGACCACGACAAAAATTCTTGCCTGCAGGTATCAAATCAAAGACTAAGGCATTCATCAGAAATCTTTCCAAGGTTTTCTGTGTTACCAAATCCCTGAAACATGTTCTGGACAACTGTGAGACTGTCGGGAGCTGCCAGCATTATTCCACCTGTATATAATCACTGTAAAGACCAGCAATACCCCCTCTCTATGCCTGAAGAACGGTGAAGACCTTGAGACTCTTGCTGAGCAGGGAGCTCTTCAACTGGTCACACACAGAGAACTCTCTCCATTAACAGCAACATATCATAAGCTTAATAACAGTATGGAGATTTGTGAGATTCACAAGTGCTGTGTGAGAAAGCCATTTGAACCATTCCTCTCTCCAGTATTTGTTGAAGGAAGACTCTTTCCAGTACTGCTTTACCGTGCCTAGTGTACTTGGGGGTGATAACTGACATCAGTGATGACAGACAATTACCCATTTATTTAAGAGCTTCCCAAATCAGGTATCTCCAAACTGGAATTTGTACTATGCCAAAAGCATCCAGAAGTACTTGCCAGAATTATAAACATCATAGCATCCTTTAATAATGTGTTGCTTGTAGATGCAGCTGAGCCTAAGTGCTAAGTGACTCAAAAAGCTGTAGGTGAATTTGAGAAATCAGGTGTTAAGAAGGAAGAATATGCAACTAGGTGAATCGACATTGTTTTCTTGTGTAGTGGCAAGAGAATAAAAGGCAATGATGGATTTGAAGATCAATTCAGGAAAGACAAATGCAAGTCCTGCATCTAGATGGAAAAACTCTATGCAACTGTGCAGTTTGGAGGCCAAGCAGCTGGAATGCAGCTTTGAAGAAAAAGGACCAATTGGTCCTAGTGGCCAGAAAAGGGGATATGAATCAGCAGGATGTTCTTACAAGAAAGAAGGTCAAACATGTGCTGGGTTGTATTGGTGAGAGTGGAAGCAGATCAAGGGAAGTGAGCATTCCCCTCTATTGCTCTAATTACTACTACAGCTTTGTTTCATGAAAAGTTAGCAATCATTAAAATGCCATACTGCCTGTTAGCAAGGGAGATCCTGAGAGGGATTTGCCAGAATGTAGAGGCATTCAAAAATATCAAGCTACTGCTGTCCAACTCCACATTCATCCATTACAACGTACAGAGGCTGTTGCTGATTACAAGCTATGCATCTTTTTGTGGTTTTGGAGCCATTCTTAGCCATTCATTAAGAGATGAAATTGAAGCACCTTTTGCTTTCTATTGAGGAATGCTGACACCAGCTGAACAAAATACAAACTGATTAAGGACTTGCCACTTCTAAGGATTTACTTCAAAGACAAACCAACAGCTTCAGTCATATTTGCTGTGCATTCAGTGATAGAGCTGCTTGTACACAGTAATTGAGTGTTACACTAAGTGCTTATGATCACATAACTTTTTGCGAGCCAGAAAAATAGATTCTAAATGCCAATGTGTGGAGATGACTGCTGTTGCATGTGCCAGATCGCGTTCTTCCACCTGCAGCTGAATTCTCAGTGCTGGAATACCTCTCGTGTGTTTTCAAGCCAACGATGTCTTGAAAATGGCTGCCAACAATCTATCCAGAGCTTGGCATGAATCCTTGGCTGGGTGGGGAGGAAGAGGTTGGCCGACAGAATAACTGAATAGAGTTGAAATAATTTTTAACCCAGCAATCTGATCTGTCCTCTTAGGAAGAAAGCCTTTTACTTTGCTATTCTTACAGGAAATCAGCAGTTTATTTTGTTTTCTTAGCTACAGTATCTATAGCAAATTCAGATATGGTGCACCTAAAAACAGGGACCAGAAGTTGCATATGATTCTCTGAAATCAGTGTAATGATGGTCACCACTGAATGTGTAAGATGCCAATATCCACAGTGTATCCTTGGGGTATGGTCAAAAATTAAATTCACTGGCCTCTTCTTTTGAAAGAATTTCCTTGTTCTTATAGATTTCTATACAAAATAGCTTGAACAGATTTTTATTGTCACTGTGAACGTCCATTTCAGCAGCGTCTGCTGTTTCTTAACTATTTCATATTTCACAATTACTGAAAGTACTGTTTGACACCAAAACTGCCTTCAGTTCTTAAGTTCAAGAGCTTTCCCAAAAGCAACCTGATTTGAACTGGTATTACTGCATCCTGCCATTTCCTCAGAAACAGTCTGATCAAGTGCCTCAGTCAGATGTTTAAAGAGGATCAGAATATACTCACTCCTTATTTGTCAGCATAGTTACTCTTGTTCAACTGCTGGAGTCAGCTCAGATGAGCTAAACTTGAAAGAGGTCAAGACAAGCAACAGTTCTATCAACACAGCTCTGTCTGAAAATTGTGATACAGGTAAGAATAAATGGTAAAATCATCTCTATAATTATACTTCATTTATATTTGCAGAGTAAACCAACTCAGAATTGCAAGAATTGTGAAGCTGAACATAATTAAGCTCCTTTAATAATTATTGGTACAACCATGTTCAAGCTAATTTGGGTGTTTACTTACGTGGAAGGAATACTTATAAAGTGCCAAGCAATATATAGAAAGATCACAGTAGAAGTGAGTGCACACTGACACGTGACTATATTATATGGTATATGCACAAACAACAAGATCACACAGGAGGCCATTTGTGATGCTCTGTTGGTACGCACAGGAGTGTTTTGATGCAGAAAAAGTTAATGAAGTAATGAATATTGTTCTTTCCTCTCCATAGTGCTACAGCAGCAACCTGAGATACAGTAAAGCCTCATTCATGGTTTTTTGGTATTATGTTGGTTATACTCCCAAGGTCATGTTCACTTGCTCTTGACTACCTCAGTTTGTATCATGCTTCTCAAGCACAATAGGGAAAGAGAGCATAAAACAAGAAGAGTAATGAAGTGAAAATATTACATTAATTCAATTACTGTTTAATTTATCACTTAATGCCTGCAGTAGGTTTTACAGAGGATGGGTTCAACAGAAAGAGAAAGGTATTGAGAAAGATTGGGAGAAGAAAGACTAAGTTGTCAGGTCAGTCAGAACCTGAGTGACAAGAATGTGTGAAAAGCATGTAACATGGGACAGTGATGACAATCTATTGTTGCTGGGCTAACAACTGGAGAGAAATAAAGAAGGAATTACACTGGCCTTCTAGGATCCACTTAGCTGTATAGACACATTGTTACTTTGGTGTGACTGATGTCCACTGGAAGGCACAGACAGGGTGGATCACTGCTGCAATGGCTTGCTGTTTCCTGTCAGAAGCAGAATGCTTCTGCTTACAACTGCCCAAAACACTCTACAGGCATCCAAAGCCATTGAGAAATCTGCCAGTCTGAGTTTCTCAGTGCAACCTCCTTGCTGGTATATGGTTGTTTGCCACAAACTACTTGAGCCCTTAGGTTCAGGCTCCTTCTAGAGGCTGGGGCAGGGAGGAAGGATCAACTGCAATACTTCTGGGGTCTTGGCTAGTAAGAATAGGTTTTTGGTTGTTCTGAGAATCCCTCATCAATTGTCACTAGCCCTATACTGACTTCAGAGGCTTCCTAAGTGTTAACTTCAGTTCCTAGCATAAACTAACCTTCTTCCTCTGAACTTAGCTTGTTATCATAGTTTTGACATAAAATATTTAAAATACAAACAGTCAGTAAAATATTAATGAAAAATGGTCTCTTCTCCTTGACATAAGATTAACAAGCCCAAGCAAAACTATCAAATGCTGTGCAGCTGTATCTAAACTGAATAACTTAAGCTCTAACAACAATCTTCAGCACATAAATGAAATGAAATTTCCCTAAGAGCTTATTGATGTTTCCCATTATGACACAGTGCATATGGCTCAATTCATTCAATAAAGGTTTATATAAAAAGAAAATTAACCTATAATTTTGCCATTAACTGCCAAAAATCAATATTACTTCTGTAGAAGGGAAGTCCCCTCAGTTTCATTCTTGATAATTCAGCCTCAGAAGTTGGTAATTTATCTTTATTGCATCAGTGCTCCTTAATTGAAAACAGAGACTGCAACTACTTAAAATGATTTCTAATTTAATTATGTGCTTTTAAAAAAAGGATATTTCATATTAGTGATTTCTTATGGGAGAAAAAAAAAATAATTACTCTGTAGCCTCTCAGGAAACACAGTATACAAATAATAAATTTCTTAATCATATTTTTATTTTCACAAAACTTCATCTATGAAGAGTTTTGAGAATTAATATGTAACCTCTTCATGTGAATAATGCCATACTGGAAGTCTGTTTTATGTAGCCTCACCATAGCATGCTTATGAGTCTTCAGAAAATACTAGTCTTAGAAAAAACACTAATTATAATTAGAAGCAAACCCATTAATAACTTGGCCCCATATTTGCAAAGGCAGTAGGGATCTTCTATTATTTTCTGAGGACTCATAAGGATGTTATGGTTAGGCTACATAAAACCGACTTTTGCATACGAAAGATTCAGACTGCATGCACGTTTTTGCCACTGGCTCACTGGAGGTGCTAAGAAGAGTAGGAGATCAGAAACATCCCTCTAAATTCCAAAGCTGCCATTCATCTGATCTGTTAAACCAGGTTGGCCACATAGTGAAGCTCAGGAGTGCTTCATGGCATACCCTGGGGCCCTGATGCAGTGGTTATTCAGACGTGGCTGGAGCATGCTCTACATCTGTTCTGTTCCTCTCTTCTTTCCCCAAGAGTAAAAGTATTGAGAAGTAGCTGGTATGCATCTGAACTTTATCATCATATGGGCCAATATGTTCAATGTGTTTTTTTTTTCTGAAGCATTTCCAGTACCAGCTATTTATATGTAAATATAAAAAATAGGGAAATTTGTATGTAAATATAAATATATAGCTATTTATATGTAAATACAAAAAATTGGCAAATACTAGAGATAGTCCAACGGAGAGCTACAAGGATGAAAGGGACTGCAATATCTCCCTTTTGAGGAAAGAGTGAAACACCTGGGGCTGTTTAGCCTGGAGAAGAGAAGACTGAGAGGGGATATTATGAATGTTTACAAATATCTGAAGGGTGGATATCAAGTAGAAGGGGCCAGTCTCTTTTCAGTGGTGCCCTGTGATAGGACAAGAGGTGATGGTCACAAACTGGAAGATGGGAAGTTCCACCTCAATATAAGGAAAAACTTCTTCAATGTGAGTGTGATGGAGCCTGGAACAGGTTGTCCAGAGAGGTTGTGGAGCCTCCTTCTCTAAAGACTTTCAAAACCCACCTGGATCTGTTCCTGCGTGGCCTGCTCTGGGTGATCCTGCTCTGGCAGGGGGTTGGACTTGATGATCTCCAGAGGTCCCTTCCAACCTCTACCATTTTATGATTCTGTGTAGCTGGTGAAGAGATAAAGATGAGTTACAGATTGACTTTGGTAAGACCAAATAAATTATTCTTACAGCATGTGATACATTCCAGTACTATAAAGCTGGAAAATAGCCCTAACAAATGAGCCATAGGAGCTGCAGTTTCATTCCGTCAGACCCGTGCTGCCACGGGAGGTTATGCAAGAAAACCCAATTTTTTTGCACTTCTCAGTTTAGTGAATAGCATCAGAGAGGTTGGGGACAAATCTTGTGCTGACTTAACCCCTCCACCCTCACCAGTCATAGTTCAGATACTCCTGTTAGATATCAGAAAATCATAAAAGCAGAATCTTAAAGTAATGTAAAAGTAAATGACCTGATTATGGAAAGGGATTGTATCATCCGTTTTTCTCATCTCTTGTCAAGATTGTCTAACTTGTTCTTTAATGACTTCCAAGGATAGGAACTCCTCCAATAGCATTATACTCTACTTCATGACTTTTCTTTTTTTCACTGTTGTACAAACCTATCAATCAAAACCATAAATAAAGAAATCTTCCTTTTAACAGCTTTTTCTATAACCGAAGATTTTTGTCATGGGTCCTCTCGATTGTTTTAGGTTTCTTTTTCTGTTGTAGATGGAGCAACCACATTTTCTTCAGCCTTCTCTCTTGTGTTATGTTTTCTTCATTTATGTCTATGTTTGTTGTTCTGTCCAGAGCCTCTTCACTTGGCCCACTTCTTTCTTGAAGTGTGGTGCCCAGCATTGGACAACTTCTGCTCTACCTAGGACCTGAATAACTTAGATAGATTGTCATTGTGCTTCTGCTCTGATTGCACTCCTTGTTACATTGCACACATTTTTCAAAGCAGTGCAGCCCTGTTCACATGCAACTTGAATAGCATGGACATCTCTGTGTCACCTCTGCAGAACTCAGTGAGTGTTTCCTCCCTCCTGTTCACTTTTTCAACAGAAGATGGGAGTCATTTAGTTACCCCTGTGAAATGCTGTCCTGTTTCCTCAGACCATCAGTTCTTTAGTTGGTTATTCTGAATGTCTCCCTCCTCCAGCATATTGGCATAAGGTCTCAAAATTACCGGTCCTGGAAATACTTTTTACTCCATCATTCTGCAGCTGCTTGTGATGATGCTGGTGATGATGCTGTTGATCCTCTTTTTGTAGATTTGTTCAAAATGTTGAAACTGGGAATGGAGCTTTTTTTTCTGAATTAATTCCTTATTATGTTTTTAGTACTGTAACTGAAAAATATTCCTGTAACTCCTAGAAGTCAGACAGGTGGGTGTTTAGCTGAGCCTTTTTTAGTGAAAATGTAGAAAGAGGTATATAAGGTCTTAAATAAATACTAATCTTAGAATTGTCATTGCTCCATCTGATAGGATTTTAATTTTTCATAATTATAATTTTTCAGGATAGTGGAAGGTGATAAATGAGTTTCTGAAATTGGGGAATAAGTTACACTTTTCATCAGGTATTATTTATCTGGACATAGTAAAAATGTGAACATAAATGTGAACATAAAACCAGCTGCTTATCTCATATTGACATGTGCTATATAAATTCATCTGAGCAATCTCATCTCTATACATTATCCATGTTTTTAGAAATCTTTTTTTCTTTAGTAGAATTTTCTTTAGTAGAATTCATAGTGGATCCCAGCAGAAAAATCAGTCTTAAATGGACAGAAAAATAGAAGAACTCTGATCACATGAATATTTATGAAAAATGTGATTAGAGAGAGCTTTTAGCTACAAAAATTAAATGCTTATTCAAATTTACTAAAAGTTTATAGTCGTTTCTCAAAGCATCCCTGTATTAACACTTGAATAGGCCAGTTCACTGTTGTAAAGGTCAAAGTCTTGTAGCTTCTTTTCACTTTGTTTTTTCAGTATGCTTTGGATACAAGAAATACTAAGTCCACCCATGATCCATATGAACAGCAAGTGTTCAAAGATCCGGGTAGTCAAATAGCCAAATCATTCTAACTTGCAAGAATTGACCTCTGAGTAATGCATAAACTTAGTCTGGGGTAATCCAAAGACTTATTTATTCCCTCTGGAAATTTTGAAATCAATATCTAGTCTCTATTTCTACTCTGTTACATCCCATGAGACAGTCTTTTGCTTCTAGGCACTGAATCTAAAGTATTTCATGTGAACAAGATGGGAGTAGGAATGCAACTTCAATACATTAGGTTGCAATAAATAACTGAAACATGTGATACTGGTTTCTGGATGTTTCACAGGTCAGCAAAGGCACCATTCACTTTCTGTATTTCTGTTCTTGTTCCCATGCTTCTTCTGTTCAGAATTCCTAATCCCTTCAGTTCCTTTCCCTCTTTGAGGAAAAAAGTCTGTCAGTTGGGATAGCAAAAGCTTCAGAAACACTATGTGAACATCTGGGAAACTTGACAGTAAAATGTTGAGTCCAGCAGCCAAATAACTGGCTAAGTCCTTTGCACTGCAGTTGCTGGGTTATCTCTGTCCTTGGAGACCAATATCAAGTGAGGATTTTTTTAAGAGCATTGGTAGAAGTATCATCATGGAAGCATTTGCTCATCCTATCTGCCACTTTATCAAGTTCACTGAAGGGCTGGAAGAAGTTCAGAACAAGTGTTCCTGTAACAGAAAACTTTCTGGTGAGTGCTGTCTGGCTGTGATTCTGTCTCCAGGCTGAGTGTAGCAGTGGCACCAAGTGCATGCTGTTTGTCCATCCAGTTCATTGAGGAACGGCTGGTTTTCATTTCCCCAGGCAGCTGTGGGAGTAGTTCTTGTGTTGGCATAATCTTTCACCAGAACTAAAACCAATTCAAATCTTCACGCTGAAGTCTGATATTTTTAGTTTGTGGTTGTCTCCTTTCATATCTTTACCTCATTTTTAAAATGATTTTCCATCAGAATCATTGCTTATCATAAAAATTGCTATTGCTCTAGTCTATCTCAGAAATCAGTCTAAGTTTACTGCCTTACAAAATATAACAGACTCTGGGGGCTTTCCTGAGTTGCTTGTCTTATAACATAGCACAACAAAAACTAGGCAAAACAGAGAAGAAGCACAAGGCAAGGAAGATACTTTGCTACGTGTCTTCTACCATGTAACCCTGCCACCAGCATGACAAAGTGTTCAAATGAGTTTATAGATCAAGAACAGCTGGTAGTAACTAAACTAGAAGGAGACAGGTAAACACCTGCAGTAGTTTGATCCCAAGAAGGTTGTATCTTTGGGTTTATTTACTATCCCGCTTTATCTACTTTATTTACTATCCTGCTGGGCCCCCGGGAGCTGCCAGCCCACACTGCACCCCATCAATCTATGCTGGTACCCCAAAAGATAGATTTGTGGGGGTTTTTCCCTCCCTTAAATCAATATCAGGGAAGCATTCACAACTCTCTGTCTCTGAAACTTCTGTGTTATTGCATCATACACTGAAATACAGCACCTGGAGATACCTGATCCATTCAAATACAGTAATGTTTCAGTTCTTCATTCCTCAGGTTTAAAGATCCAGAACCTTTCAGTGTCCCTGGAGTGCTCCTTTCAAGTCTTAACAATCCACGGTAAGTAAAAATACTTTTAAAAGTGTGTTTTTATGATACAGTTAGATATCATTACAAGCAAGGATTTACAACATTACCAGACTTAACTTTTAAATGGTGTTTTTCATTGGTAGCCTTTTTAATAGTTTCCAGAAGATAAGAGAATAAAATGTATAGATTTTTAATTTTGGTAATTACAAATAACTGTAGTTGTGCTAAACTTTATACTTACACTGAGAGATATATCTAGAGTAATGGAAGTAGAGCGGAAATATAAAGGAAAAAATAAATAAGGTCATAAAGTAACTCTGAATGTTCCCCCTATGCTGTTAATATGACTGGCTACATCACAGGATATCTTGGAGGTAAAGAAAATAATGCAGATCTATTAACATATTTCATACAAATAGTAGTAGTCTCACTTACGTGAATATATTTACTGAGTGTAAATGGCAACATTCCATGCCTTGAACAGAGCACCCACTTGCACTAGGAACTCATCTACATCTTATCTCACAAGTACTGATAAAGATCCATTACGTTTGTCTGGGTTTTTTTCCCAGTCACATCATACAGATATATGTATTATCAGAATTCTGTCAACCACTTATTAGTTTCACCTTTAAAAATACAAAATTATCTATCAAAGCCTCCTAAAAACTTTCCTGATTTAAATTAACTCCTATAAAACCTGTGACTGGACTCACACTCTGCTGTTTCTCTGCCCTCTGTTAAGAAAGGGCCCTTCTTGCACCCTTTTTTATGAATAACTGATAAGAGATTCCCACCTTATCCAGAGGGCTGAGAGGTGCAGGTGCATCAGAGAGATGCAGTGCTTAGGCTTCTAGGGGATGCTAGGGAAAAAGCTGGGTACAGATTCCCTTTTTTATGTACCAGTAAAGTTCCAGCTCAGATGTTGTCACCCGTAGATGCGGCTGTATGTAGGTTATCACCAGGGTTGAAACAAACTGACTTGGTCATCTCTGCCAGCAGTCCATGAGTGCTTTTGGAATATTTTGTTTGATCATTTTATTTCATGTTTTTTAGTTTGCTGTTGGAAAAACACCTTAGCTGTGTCTTGCAGACTGTTCTTAACATTACAGTTGACTCTTATGTCTACTAGCAGACAACTGAAATACCTTGTAAAGTTTCTTCTCCTTACAGTTTCTTGTTTAAGGTCAATCTTAACAATTCCAATGCCCTTTACTTTT
The DNA here is from genome assembly GCA_027560015.1 of Chloroceryle amazona. Classification (NCBI taxonomy): domain Eukaryota; kingdom Metazoa; phylum Chordata; class Aves; order Coraciiformes; family Cerylidae; genus Chloroceryle; species Chloroceryle amazona. The sequence goes on from JANHFX010026213.1 coordinate 192,484, forward strand.
TTTTTCCCAGGCTTCACACTGAAATGTCCTCTAGCTGAGTTATGCCCCTTTGTCATGGGATTCACACACCCCCCCCTCCACTGACGTAAACTTCGGAGAGCAGCTCTATGGAGGATAACCTAAGTGCTGCCTCCTGAGCTAAGTGTGCTGTCCTTGCTTGTTATTGTAACATTGATATACATATCTTCCTTTCCTCATCTGTTATATCCTAATGTCATTAGGACAAGCCTGCAGCAATTTTAAGAGCTTGCTGCACAACCTCTTTGACGTCATTACAGAAAGGTCTCGACTGCAGACCTTGCATATACTGTCTGTGATATCGTGTATAAAAATCATGTCAGTGCTGGCTCTCAAGAAACATTGGAAATGATTCAGCTGTCTGGAATGGGCAGATGGCTGCTATCAAAGTTTTATTATCACCATCATTATTATTACAGTGGTTTGTGACACATACTGAACTTTCAGACTGGTGTTAAAGCTTAAGTATTTGAGCAACACTTTCTGAAATTCAAATCCCTCAGATCCCTTCCAATCTGACTCCAGAATGCAGGAGTGAGGTTTAAAGCTAATTAGCCAGATTGCTTGGTTTCGCTTCCAACTTTCAGAATAATTATCTCAAAATTCTTGTTCTCATGTAAATGCAACTGCTATTTTTAATTGCTGTGATTTATCACAGAAGTTAAATTCAGTACATGTTGAATGTTATCAGAGTGGAAAGAAAATTTGTGTTAGTTAAGGGTGCATATGGATTGATTTTCTACCATGGCCTCTTTGTAAAAGCTTATAGTTAATTTAGGCTACTAGGTACTGTTTGCTGGAGGCATCCTCTGTAGCTAATCAGACTGGGGGATATAGGATTAATTGATAAAGGTTTCTTTTAAATATCCAAATTTGCAACATGAGTAGATTTGCTTGGATATTTTAAGAGAAACATCTTGGTTTTGTCTTCTAGCTGCTGCCTGAATTCAATTGGGTATTTGGACATTTCCCCTCTCACAATTCTCTTGTGATACACCAGTAGAGAGCTGAGGTGTTTTCTGGGACATGATGGTTGCCCAAGCTGGGTTAGGGTTGCTGTCTGTCGCTGCTTTGTACTTGTCTTTGGGTTTGTCTCCACTCACTTTCACTCACCTTGGAGCTTGTCCTGTAGCTCACTAGTGTAAGGTATACATAAACCACCACTGCTGGTGCCTTTTTGTGATATTATTTAGTCATTGACCTTCATTTGGTGAGGTTTGCTCTTGGATTCTTGTTTCAGGTTAAGTTTCCTGCTTAATTTGGTGTGATTTTCACTCTGTCTGCAACTGTCCTGTCAGCAGAGGTCTCCTCAGCAGAGATATGAGTCATTGGCATATTAATTTCCATTTTCAAGAGGGCATATTCTGGCTGGCCAGAATTGCTAGACAGATGTGTTCTCATGTTTGTCTTGCCTTCACCATCAACCTCTTAAACCTCCATCTAATGATGTCTTGGGTGAGGGGCAAGATTTCCTTTACTGACTAGGAGACTGTTTGTATCATGGTTATTTCCTCTTCTTATCATCTTCTCTGGTACTTTCATAATGCATTGGAGTTCCTTTCAGTGTCAGGTGCAGTGTTAGAAACCTTGTTACACACCTGAAATTGCTCTTCTAGCCTAGGTTGGGTCTGATAGGCTCTTTCACAGAGACAATGGGAAAGAAACCACTTTTAATTCTTCCTCTTTCTAAATCTGGGTCTATTCACTCTTCTGTAACAGAATTTTGTATCCAGACAAGCGTACCAGTAATCACATGTGTCATTTCACTACCCTTTCTCTGTCCTACAGTGGTGGAAAAGTCCATTGCAAATCCAAGTCTGATTTTGAAGTGGAGCAGAAGGGAGGAGGAAGGTATCTGTGTTACCTGACTGAGTAGAGCTACTGTACTCAGCATTCTGCACATTCACTTACGAACAATAGTGAACAAAGTTTTCCCCTAAACAAGCTTTTCCTGGGCATTGATTGCTGCCAATGACAGAAGCTGCAGTCTGTAATGGATCTAGAGGTCAACTTCCAGTGATGCAGCTTCTAGGTACATGAACAGTGCCAGTCTGACCTCCAGAAAATCAATCACAAAGAAATGGCTTCCAGTTTGTAATGGTCAGAAACAGTGGCAGTAGTGGGGCATGAGGGAGTATTGCACCACTGCTTGTCAGCTAACTGAAGAAGAAGAGCAGGGTCAGACCCTCCACAGCTCTTCCGGCTGTGTCACCTGTAACCAGAGATAGCTGAGCAGCTAGAAAGTTTGTGTAAGGAAGGACTAGTGATTGCCACAAATGTTTCTTTTTCCTCTTGTCACAACCCTCTGGAAAGTTACTTCTCTTTGTACCTGGCTTTGGGCAAGATTTCTCAGTTGTGCCAGAGCTCATCACCTTCTGTTGTTCAGAACTCACTATGTCTCAGCCTTGTTTCTCATCTTAGCTGCCTACAGAGCATGGCTCTTTAGTGAAGGTCACAGGCACCACAAATCTCAAACTGCGAAGGAAAGGGAAGTGTATGTTACTATTCCAGACATGACTGCTCTCAGAGTATCATTGAATGTGTCTTATTGCTCTACATTTAAGTGGAATGGAATCTCCTGAGAGACTTAAAATAACCTAATCACCAAACAAAGGCAATTTTAGTGAGCCTATGTCTGTGTTGTTCTCAGTTAATTTCCCTGGCAACCTTGAGGGGTCTGTCCAGGGAGCTGTGCCTCTATTGCCTGAAGTTTATTTCAAATTCTACTCCCACTTGATAGCAGGCAAAAAATATGTTTTGCTGACATCTTTTATATACATTCTTTTGTCTTCCGCCAGTATTTAACATGACAGATAGTGGCACAGAAAGATAGAGTGACCCATATAGACTAATTTATACAGTGCTTAGGGTTCAGTGGGTAGCTTACTAAGGTATGTATCCTCTCTCCTGCCCCCTCGCTGAAGATACTCACTCTGACTTACTCATATCACTACCATGACAGCTTACTTCTATGGTTGTGCAAGCATAAGCTACTTGACGTATGTGTATTTGACCTTGCTTTCAGAGGAGAATTAGGCCACAAGGAGATTTGCTATAAAAACCAGGTAATGATGAGGTAAAACTACATAAGAAGAATTTACTTAAAGGGCTAAATGAACTCATGTTAAGTTGTGTAATGTGTTCATAGGATCTGCATGGATGTGACCAGCTTTCCACACACTCCGAGCTGCACCGAATCATAGAATGTTTTGGTATTGAAGGGACCTTTAAAGGTCATATAGTCCAACTCCCCTGCAGGAAGCAGGGTCATCTTTAACTAAATTGGGTGGCTCAGACCCTCATCCAGTCTAACCTTGAACACTTCCAGGGATGGGCCTTCTGCTACCTCTCTGGGTGACATGTTCCAGTGTTTCACCACCTTCATTGTAAAAGATTTCATTATATCTTGTATGAATCTACCCTCATTTAGTTTAAAACCATTACCCTTTGTCCTGTTACAACAGATCCTGCTAAAAGACTGGCTCCATATTTTTTGTAGGCCCCCTTTAAGTATTTAAAGACTACACTATAATCTCCCCTGAGCTTTCTCCAGGCTGAACAACCTCAACTCTTTCAGCCTGTCCTTGTAGAATAGGTGTTCCATCCCTCTGATGATTTTTGTGGACATCCTCCAAACTCAGATGGGATCTCACCAGAGCAGAGTAGACAGCTATAATCACCTACCTTGACATGCTGACCATGCTTGTTTTGATGCAGCCCAGGATATGTTTGGCTTTCTGGGCTGTAAGTGCACATTCCTGGCTCATGTCCAGCTTTTTATGCACCAGTACCCTCAAGTCTTCTTGCGATCAATACCACATGCCCAAATCTTATGATCAAGACCACAGGCGTATGTTTCTTGAGCTGCAAGGTGGGTAATCTGGAGGAGACTTTCACAAGCAAGACATGATGTTAACTCCTGATAGGTCCTATCACTTCACCCTATGGTTGTGTCCGAGTGCATTTGAGTCCCTCAGCAGGCTGACCTACTTGCTCTCATAGCTGGGGGTTGCGGATTGCCAAAACTCTGCTGCTCTTAGTCATCCTTTGGGCTGTTCATAGACAACATCTGATTTGGCAGCACCAGCTGGACCTCCTAAAAAAAGTGATATCCCAGCAAATGGAGAAGTGAATAAAGAGGGAATTCTTTTCTGCAGAGGTTGTATCTGTCCCAGGCAGGTTAGCTCATAGCCTAGCCACATCCAGCAAGTGTGGGGCTCCTGTATCCCAGCTCTCAGTCAGCAGCCTGTTTCTTCATCACTCATTCATCTCCAAAGACTGCTACAGTGGGCTGTAAAAAGGACAGATTAATCCAACTGTGAGCCTTGAGTCTACAAGGTCTGAGTTAAGTGTGTTCTTGAAATAGGTTTGGCCCAAATCAAACAGAAATAAAGCAGAGTTCACGTATTTTCCTATAGGATTAGAATCAGAGAAAGAGGCCAGATTTTTTTTTTAGATGTTTGCATTTAATTTTTATATTTTTTTTTTATTAAAATCCTGTCAAGAGTGCTTC
>JANHFX010026214.1:0-19953 GCA_027560015.1 Chloroceryle amazona
GTGTTGGTTCAGGAGGGTGTAATAGTGACAGAACCCTAACAAAAGAGTGCAGAGAAAAGCAACAATCCCGAGCACGGAGTGCTTTGCAATACAGGAGCTTCCCGTGCAAACCAATCGTGGTGTTAAACGAGATTGCAGAGGCAGCATAAGGGTCCCCCCAGCAGTGATATCGGAGGCTCTTATGCAGGTTGGGACCTTCGAAGAGACCGGGTTCTGTTGTACATGCTCTAGAAAACATGGTGAGGACCCTGCCCTTGCCAGGACTGCTGTGGCAGGTAATTCTGGGTGTTCCAAGGACATCATTTCTGGCCTTGGTACCTTCTGCAGCCACGCGCGTGGCTAGTTCGGTGTAGAGGGGTTTGCTCTGTACTTGAGACACACCTTGGCTTATTTCAGTTCTCTTTAATTAAAGTCTAAAGCTGCCTCTGCTATTCCACTGTCAGAATGCAAAGATAAAACATTAATGTCGTTGTCAGGTATCACAGGAGTTTTATGTTGATCTCTTGTTCTAATGGGTGAGTTTTTGTGCAAGGTTGATTTCACTCGTTAACACTTCAATAATGAACTTTTGCAACAAGATAGGCACAAATTTGTACAAAAATATAAACTTTATACAAAAAACCCAAAGCACTTAATCCTTGCTTTAACCACAAAAGTGTTGTGCATCTCAGTGGCAGGTTTGCAGTCATAAAGCTTTAAAATCCATCAATTTCCCTGCCTGGGCAAAACTTGAGATGTGTTTCTTTATTCAGTTCTGCACCTATGCTGTCTCACTACAAAGATGCACGTGTGTTATCAGCACACAAATAAGGAATGAGGTTGTTGCTAGGAGCATTGTAACAATGCCTAGATGTGCTATTTTAGGGTATGATATCCACTTCCACGATAAGAAGATTGCTTTGCTGGAGGCTGGTCCTAGGAAAGAATACAATCTCGTGCCAGACAGCTACAGCAACAGAGTCAGTTCCATCTCCCCGGGATCAGCAACCCTCCTAAGCAGTAAGTGTGACTCTGTTTGCATTGGTAATGGTACATTTGAGATGGGTTTATCTTGTTTAAACAAAACCTCTTGGAGCGTACGCTTGCTTTATCTGCAGCTCAGCTGGGATTATTTGCCTTTACCTCTTGGTATTTCTGTGTGCTGAGCTGTGGTGATTAAATCAGGCTGCTCTTCCTAACAGACAGATGTGTTCCAGGATCTTGGCCTGACATCTTATAGAAATATTTGTAACATTAGGCTCTCTGAAAGGTTTCAAGTTGTTCTCCAGGGCGTCTGGGATATTCTGTTCACAAAAGAAGCGTGTGCTTAGTGCTGTGTAGTCTGGGAACTCAATTCTGATTGGTTTTCATTTTCAAGAGACATTTGAGCCTTGATTCCTTATTGCTAAAGGTACGATCTGAGCAATGGTAGCTGTGAATTTCTCTGTTTTCTTGCTCGGTGACAGGAAGGTGATAGTTGACAAGTCACAGTGTGCATGGAAAGCTCTTGTTTCTTTTCCACTGGTTTGTGTTAACAAGAAAATAATGGGATGCTGAAGCTGGGAAAGGGCTGGGGCTGCCTCAGCACTGTCTAGGGCTGGTGCAGGTTGAGCCTGGGCACTGATAGTCAGGGAGTGATGAGGAGAGTGAGGAGAGAGCTTCAGTTCTGAGTCCCCACATCCCGTATGAAACTTTTATCTCCATGCGTTTACGTCCTGTTTCTCTTTCAGGTTTTGGTGCCTGGGATCATGTCTGCAGCCTGAGACTAAAACCGTTCCGGCGAATGCAGGTACCTTACTTAGGGCTGCAAATGTTCTGTGCATCTGTCCCCTTTGAATTCTCAGAGGTACTTATCTTAATGATCCAAAGGTTTTTTCCCTTTGGCATGGGGCAGCTCATGCTTGCGATCCTTCCTCTTACTTTCCTGGAGGTAGCAGCCTACTGAGAAATACCTGTCCTCAGAGTCTTGATGTTACAGGAGGAAAGGTTGATTCCTAATGGAAGCTGTAGATCTCGAGTCACGGGTGCTAGTCAGGAAAGACAGAAACCAAGGCAAAGGTGTGTATTGGGTTTGGCTGGGGTAGAGTTAATTCTCTTCACGCTAGCTTGTCTGGTGCTGAGGTTTGGATTTGGGCTGAAAACTGTTGGTAGCACTACACAGAGTCAAGGCCTTTTCTGCTCTCCACACCACCCCATCAGTGAGTAGGCTGGGGGTGCACGAGGATTTGTGAGGGGAGGCATAGCTGGCACAGCTGACCCCCACTGAGCCGAGGGGTGTCCCGTACCACACGACATCACGCTCAACACATGAAACTGGGGGAGGAAGGAGTGGGGGGACCTTGGTGTTTTGTCTTCCCGAGCGACCGTTACGTGTGACGGAGCCCTGCGTTCCCAGAGGTGGCCGAACACCAGCCTGCTGTCGGGGAGCAGAGAATGAACTCCCTGTTCTGCTTGGCCTGTGCACACGGGGCTTTTGCTTTACCTTTTAAACTGTCTGGATATCAACCACGAGTTTTCTCACTTCTGATTTTCTCCCTGCTGTGGGGGAGTGAACAAGCAGCTGTGTGGGGCTGCGTTGCCAGCTGGCGTTAACCTACAACACGATGGAGCTTTCTATGTTGATTATGTAACAGGAAAGTAGTGATAAAAACCTTTCCTTGCCATTAGTTTTTGCTAGAGCATTGTATGGAAGGAATTATGCGATGTGCTTTAGCAGCTGGGAATGGATGGCAATCGAGGACGTGTCCTTTACTTCTGTGTTTCTGGATTGCCACCTCCTTTTCCTGTTAGGATGGATATGTTGATAGTCCCTGAGAGGAACAGCACTTCCATATCGTGGAGCTTCATGGAATGTATTTTCTCTTTGTAGGTGTGGGATGCTTGCTCAGAAGCCATGATCGTTTTTGAGAAAGATGACTTAGATGACATGGGTTACATAGTGGAGAATGATGTCATTATGTCTGCTCTCACAAAACAGTTAGATGCAGTAGCAGGTAGTTGACAACTTCTTTAATATTTTATTTCCTGCAGAGAGCCTTTGGTTACTTGCCTTGTTGTGTGTGCTAACTTCTGAAATGAAGATTAATTCATCTAACCGGTAACTCTGAGACACAGGCAGCTTCTTGAACTGGGTGGGGAGGGAGAAATTATCTTCGGAGGCTGCACAGCAAGAAAGCAGCTCTATATGCAGTTCTCCAGAACACAGACTCTCCAAAACCAGACTTCTGAGAAGATCCAGAGCTTCCTACCCAGAGCAGGCCTTGCAGTCACAAAGGGTTCTTTCAGGGTGCCTTGAGAATTGTAGGGTCAGCTCTTAGGGTGCCATTCAGACACGTGTGGCCTTTGCTGTTGTAGCGACATTTCATTTCTCCTGTCTGTATGATGCTGTTGCTGTGGTGCTTTGTGTTCCCACCAGACCGAGTGGAGGTTTTCTATGGGAGCAGAGCTGTCAGCTACACCCGGCCCCGTCCCTCTCACAGCTCTGACACAAGCCCTTGGGTCCAGATTGAGTTAGCTGATGGACGCAGACTTCAGACCAAACTGCTGGTAACTAAACTTTCTCTTTCTGTTGATCAGGCATCAGCTCTCACCAAGGTTTTGATTTAGATTGGAATATTTGCTTTCTACCCCTGTGTTGCAGGTCGGTGCGGATGGTCACAACTCTGTCGTCCGGAAGGAAGCTGAAATTAAGAACATTGAGCATCGGTATGACCAGTCAGCTGTAGTGGCAACTCTGCATTTGTCTGAGGTGAAATGCTGCTAACGACTCTTCCAGAAGCAGCAGAACAGCTTAACCAGGTGATCCAGCTCCCTAGTCCATAACTGTCCCCTTGCTTCTTTCCCCTGTAGGCTACGGACAATAACGTAGCGTGGCAGAGGTTCCTTCCCACAGGGCCAATTGCGCTTCTCCCGGTAAGATGAGTTGTGGGTTCTGTATCTTTCTTTATTTTTTTTTGTCTATTCTTTTCTAGTAACTTTATTTCTGTCTGCGCCCTTTCTGCGTTGTTCTGTCTCTTAAGAATTTGTCCGTCTGCCCTCTCACTTTATCCTTGGTATTTGCTACTTGTAGCAAGTTGGGCTGGAAGAGTAGTAGGCAGATGGACTGATGTGGGGCAGAGCAACGGGGAAATCTGCAGTGATCATTTAATTTTGTTTATTTTTCTCTTTATACTTACATTTGATACTCTCTTAAACTAGCTGTCTGACACTGCCAGCTCTCTGGTCTGGTCTACATCTCACAAACACGCAGCGGAACTTCTCGCTATGGATGAGGAAAGTTTTGTGGATAGCATCAACTCTGCCTTCGTGAGTATCAGCCTGAGGCAGCTGGGGTGCTGACTGTGTTATCATCACGGGAAATACAGCGGAACCCTCCAGCTTAGAGGATGCTCGAGTTCCCTCCTCTGGTGAGGATGGTATTAGAAAGGCACTTAGCAAAGAAAGGATGATGCCTTGGGGCTGATTTAGGTCAGTTCTGGAAGTCACAGAAGAAGTTGCACTAAGTTGCTAGAAGGTGGGAAGGGCAGGCTCATCCTAGTTGGGAGCTTGTACGTCCTGAAGCAATGAAGGTAAGTTTCTTCTACTGTAAAGTTCTGTCCAGGTGATTAAAACTCATTATTTGCAACTCATTCAGGTTTTTTCAACTGGATTATTTTTTATGTCTAGTTTGTGTTAACTTCTAAAGATTTGCTCTTTTCAGTGGAGCAACGTAAACCACTCCGACTTCATCGACACCGCCGGGGCCGTGTTTCGATCGGCGATTTCTCTCCTGAAGCCCGCAGGGACCGCAGTCCGTCAGCTGCCCCCAAGCCTTGCTAAAGTAGACCCAGGGAGCCGAGCCATGTTCCCCCTGGGAATGGGGCACGCGACAGAGTACGTCCAGCACCGCCTGGCTCTTATTGGGTAAGGTCCCCAACAGCAGCCCTTGAGTGTGTGGCCTGTGTTTGGAAGTGATGCCAGTGCAGTGACTCCCAGCCGATGGATTTAATGGTTAGAAGTGACTTCAGAGTTTCAGTTTGTCTCTTATCCAGGCCCAGTTTGTATCGTGTATCCGTGTGCCAACAGTGCCCTTTTGTAGGGGTAGGTGTCTGTCCATTGTGTGTGGTTTCCATGTAAACAGCAAAATAATTATTTTCCTTTTCTGGTCTGTGTAGTCCAGTGAAGCTGTCTCGTACCTGTGCTTTGCAGCATGTTCAAATGCACAATCTTCCATTTCACCCCCAAACTTCATTTCATTTCTGTAACTTTTAAGGTTTTCTTACCAACATAAATGGCTTTGTCCTTTACAGACAAGTCTGCTCATAAAAGCACTTGGTTTTGTTTCTATTCTGTTATCCCACTTCTTTGTAGTCACGGTGTCTGTCTACTTCATCTTTGCCACGTGCCAGCGATACACACACTGTTGTGCTGAGGTCACTTCAGAAATGCAGGCCTGTTCCACACATGATCTGAGACACAACTGGCTAGTCACTTCTTTACCATTATTCCTTTCAGAACTTTGTTGTCTCCCCTTTATCTTGCTTCTTCCCCGGGCAGAGGCAGTCAGGTAGCTCAGCACAGCATGCAGGGAGGCACTAGATAAAGCGTGTACGCTGCTGTAAGGTGGGAGTCGTTGCCCAGAGGTGAGGAGCGCTGTACTGGTCCCTCCTGCGCTGTGTCAGCGGCTTCTTCAGGAAAGGCTCAATTTCTGTCTTCTCTCGCTCCAGGGACGCAGCACACAGAGTCCACCCGCTCGCAGGGCAAGGGGTAAACCTGGGCTTTGGGGATATCGCGTGTTTAGCTCATCACCTCAGCGCGGCAGCCTTCAACGGCAGCGATCTGGGTAAGGATCCAAGACAAGGAGGTGGCAGTAGGATTATGAGTCTCACAAGTCCTCGCTGCTAACGTCGGGTCGGGCGTTACCTCCGATGCAGGTTGAGCGAGCTGCTCTCTTGTGTTTGAGAGCACGAGCATCTCTGAAGCAAGACCGTTCTGATTGGCCGTGGAGCAGTTAAAGATTCTTGGATGCGGTTTCCAGCCCACAATTCTCAAAGCTGCTTTAAATAAAAGTTCTGCAGGGTGGTAGTTAAAGAGGTGGTGAGAGGAAGAGCATTACCTGATAGGAGACCTTTATTAAGAGGGACCATTCCTCTGTTCCCTTTCTGTGTTTTCAGTTGTCAGAGGAGACTACAGATAAGATTTGCAATCGTTAGTGGCATCAGTTTCAACAGAAGTGTTCTGTTTTCTCTTCCAGGCTCCTTAAAGCATCTGTTGAAGTTTGAGACAGAACGCCAGAGGCACAATGTCTCCTTGATAGCTGCTACTGATGTGCTAAAGAGGCTTTACTCCACCAGGCTGGCTCCCCTGGTGCTGCTGAGGACATGGGGATTGCAAGCAACAAATGCTCTGCCTCCTGTCAAGGTAAGAATTTCACTTTAGTGAGGGTGTAGGAAGAGTCCAGAACTATTGGTGAAACCTACACAAGCTGTGAAGACTTTTTTCCTGCTAAATGAAACCTTTTTGTTGGAAAATACATCTGGTTCAAAGTAAGGTTTTATGTCCTGGAGGAGCCTGAGGAGTTCCTAAGTAACCGACAGCACAGTAGTAACTGCTTTCTCCTGAAGCACAAGGGAAGATAAAGGGATCAAAGTGTCTGTGCTCCATAGATGTAGTTAAAGGTTAGGAGTCATCAGAAGTCTTTAGCCCTGTTTTGCTATGGAATGAAGATGTGGCACCTTCAGTTGCATTCCAGAAATGTGCTATGGAAAACCCACCCACACATCTTCACTCGGAGTAAGGCAGCAGGTGACTTGACAGCTGTAGGGTGCAGCTCCAACAAGTTCCCCCCTTTCTGTGCTGGTTTGCCTTGTGAAATTACTCCCTCGTGGCAGAAATTCAAGTCTCTAATGGAAACTTCCCGTGGAAGGCAGTGGTGAGGAGGTTCAGTCTTAAACACAGCCCCTCTTTGGAGCCTGTTCTGCACTGTCTTGACCTAGTTGCTGCATTTTGATGAGGTTCCTTAAGCCACCTGCTCTCAAAGTTCCCAAGCACCCTCAAAGTAGATTCATCATTTCTGAATTTGAATGTTTTGTTGTGAAAAATGAAGTCCCCATCATATTAAACACAGGTGGCCTCCTTCCTGTGTGCTGTGGTCACAGTCAGGACCCTCCCGGAGTTGAAGAGCAATAAATTCCTAAGGTGTAGCAGCTGCCCCTGGCACGTTGTCTATTTTAGTTGCACTAAAAAGAGGACTACAGTGCAGCTTCAGTGTTCAGATTGGACTTCTTTCCTGTTTCTTTGTTTAAAGCAGAAAAACAAATGCAGACCTGTTTGCTGTTGGTAGCTTAGGAAGGAAAGGAAGGGTGCAGCTGCTTTCAATTTTCCAGCATCCAGGGAGATGGCTGGAAAGGCTGACAGAGAGCTGTTGTCCAGACAGAGAATCCCTTTTAGGATTAATTCTGGGAGACTAGAGCTGCTTTCTAGAATGTATGATGATTACCTTTTTCTTCTCTTTTAGGATCAAATTATGGCTTTTGCCAGCAAGTGATCTGTTGTTTGGGAACAGCAGTTGGCCAATGGATGCATTGGTCTCAGAAGTACTGTGACTGACTTGAAGCTTGGAATTGTGTTATTTACAGTGAACAATAAAACTGAGGGGTGGAGCTGCATCATCTACTGTTTCTGCTGCTCTCAAGGGGATTTCAGTTCTCTTCCTGTAGTACCACCATGTCTTCAGCCCCAGAACCTTCCCTACGATCTGCTTTGAGTTTGGCCCTTTGCCCGAGGTGGAAACATCTGTCTTTTGGCAAATGCAGTGCTGAACGTTGCCAGGTACAATTCTTGCTGCTTAATTACTTTCAGTTTTCTCTGTTGTCATTTCTAGGGCTGTAACGTCACGCTTGGGTTCCTAGCACCTCCTGGACTCAGAAAGGAGAGGTAGCTCTCAGCAGAGAGACCACTTCTGCTGCTAGATGTGTTTTAAAGCTCTGATTTGTCTCTCACCCTTTTCCCTGCCCCTCTCTTGCTGCTTTATTTAATAATGGGTTTCTTGGGGAAAGGGGTTGGCTTAAGGGCTCCATGAAAGAGAGATGCAAGACAACAATAATATCCAGGAAAGAAAACCTCACCACAACACTTGAATATTGTTAAAAATGCTTTAATTACTAAAATAGACATTCGAGATAATCTGTCTTAGGTTCCAAACACCAGCCTCCTGCATTAGACATGTAACACTCACAAAATTGAGTACTGCCCCGGGGGCAAGGTTTACAGGGGTGGTTGACCAGTACCAGGAATTAACATCAGAAACAAAACCCCGTGTTTTGAACTGAAAGCCTTTGCCTGTGCTGCTTCAGTCACTCACAGTAGGCAGTTCCTGTTAGTGACTGGCTAAAAGACATTATAAAGGAGGAGATAAAAATCAGGGCTGCAAGTAGAACTTTAGTCTTTAGTTAAGCTAATAAATAATCTCATTGCACTCGGGTGAGTGTAAGGGCTGACTTCTTTAGCTCCCCCACCCACCCTGAATAGTTCAGATGTAAACAGCAGGGGCTCAGTTCTGCAACTTCTTGCAAAAGAAACCTTTGAGCAGAGTTTGTTCCTCTTCTGACTGCAGGGTCAAGCCCCTGATAGAAACCATCAGGTTTTGCTTCAGTTAATGAATTGTGCCACTGACAAAGGAAGGCCCTGAGCATTTGGATTTAATGCAGCTTTGGTACTGAGAAGCAGATGCTCCCACCTAGCATGTGCAGTACTAGAATCTGAGGCAAACAACACAGACAATTCCTCTGCCTGGTACCTGTCCTGTTCTAGCCCATCCTCCCTTCAGACAAAGCCAAACCACTGACCAGTCCTCAGGGCTGGTGTTGATGCAGCTGGCAGAGAATGCTGCTGCTTATTCCTTACCTCTAACAAACACCCCACCTTCCCTTCCTGCTGATGGCTCCCAGCCCCAGGGTCAGTAAGAATTTGTCACAGCACTGGCTCAGACTAAAAGAGGACTTCTGGATTATTAGTGAATTCTCAGAGTAACACAGCCTGGCTCGTAACCACTGTTCTCTGAAAATACACAAGTGAGTAAAATCGTTCACCAAAGACAAGGAATGCATTTACAATCAGCTTGTTGGGAGACCAGACTACATACTAAGTCTTCCCAGTTGCTAGGAAGGGGAGTAAGAAATAATGTGGTTGAGAAGCCACCAAAACCACTTTCTTAGTGTTCAAATAGAAGCTCCTAGTGAGGAAGGAACTGAAGTTTTGAGGCATTTCATAACATGGATGTCAAACCAGCTTCTGGCACAGACAAATACAGGCAGGATGAGCATTGCATATTTCAAAGAAACAGCCTCAGTTTACAGGGAGGTGTCAGGGGTGGGATGGGTGCAGGTAGCTCCATAAACAGCCCCTGGGCTCCTGTTACTGACTGGACATGTTCAATCCAACGCACAGCTTTTGCCCCAGCACTGTCAAACCTGAGATGGGAGAGGGGGTGCCCTAACTCCCCAGTCAAACCTGCATCCTAACTGGAGGAAGGGGACAAATTTTCACAGTAAGGCAAATTTTTAAGTCTCCGAAGTGCTTTGCAAGATTAGCGATGGCGTGAGCACACTCCTGCCTCCCCTTGCTGGGGGTTACCCCTTATTTTCAAATCCAGTTTGCAGAGAAGGGAGCATGAGAGCAATCTTTGGCTTTGGAGAAGTGGGAAAGGTGTGGTTAGCAGACAGGTAACTGCAGACAGCCAAGGTGTGCAACGCGAGATCAGTGGATGACAAAAGCTTCCCTCGGTCACTCGAGTAATAAGTCTCTGTTCTTATGACTGGGGTAAATTCATCCTTACCTTACACATCCCATGTTAAGTAGAAGGTACTAAATTTTGATGAGCTAGTTGCCAACTATCTCATGGGGTGGAAAAAGTTATCTCTAGAGCTGTTTCTACTTAGGACAACGCAAGGCTCCAAAACACTTGGAGCTTCAAGGTATTTGAGCACTCCTCATGTTCTCTCCTGTCAATTAAACAAGAAGGGCAGGCTCCTGCATGCCAGCTTTCTGGCCTGTCTGAGAAGATGCTTTATTTAAAATGGTTTCCATGTATTTGGTGTAAAAGAGAGGGCAAGATCCACTGAGACTGTTACTCAGCTTCATGCTATCTTGGCAGAAATCTTGGGCTTCCTCAACAGCTGCAACCCCTTCATTGGCTGCACTGTTCCCCAAAGACCTGCTGTATATGTTAAAAGTAATTCCAGAGCAATGAAGAGCTGCATACATTGTTTTAGGGCTCCAACTCCACTCTATTAAAATAAATTAAGTTTAAAACAAAAATGAACAAGTGATGAGCAAGGAAAGCTACTTCTGCTCTTGTTTTCCCCGTTTCTGATGCTAATTCCACTCTTCCTCCTGTCATCTGTTAAAAACCCCTTGTTTCACTACAGCTCTGCATTCAGAGGAGGCTCCTAAGGAGAGTGCAGGAAGCAGTAACCCAAACTTTCAGAGGGGAAACCACACCTTAGAGTTCACCCTGGCACAATGGGCTGTGGTGCTCCAAGAGTTCCCTGGCCCAGCAGGTCTCCAGGCTGCAGGATGCCCATTGCCCTTGTGCTAGCACTGGGCTTGACTCTTTGGTGAGCTGACTGAATTCAGGTCTGGTGTCATGAACTGGTCCACCAAAGAACCTGAGGAGCACCAGCATCAGAGGACAGGAGGTTGGGGGAAGGCCTTGCTGAGAGCAGAACCGCCTCTCACTGCAAGGTGAGCTCTCGGATCAGCCCCTTCATCTGACTGCACCCTTAACCTCTGGTGGGTGTAATGTGACCAGCACTTCTCTTGGCAGTGGAGCTTAAACAGCCAGCACCCCTGCCTGGCAGTGCCAGCGTAACTGTGCTATGTTATGAGTCAAGTAATCAGGCCTGGGAGGCAGGTGAATGCCTTAGCTGTGCAGGCTTGTAAAGGGCAGCAAAAGGGAATGAAAACAGTTAGGTACACGTTCTGCTTGGGAAGTGACTGCTTGGTATGTTACCACCTCTGTTTTAGTTGACACCTGTCCCAAAACCACGCCTGAAGTGTGTTTTAGAGCAGGCTCTTCCTTGAAAGACCAGAGTCCTTACATACATCCCTGCGATGGATCAGCCAAGCCAACAGCTGGCTACTTGGAACGCTGAGGCTGGCAGCATCCAGAGCTGTTCACTTTTCTCTGAATGACTACTGATGCCATCTTTAAATTCTGTATTTAACATCTCACAAGCAAAACTTAGGTATGTTTAAAATAAGGGGACGGGAAGTCACATGTCTGCAGTCTGCTACCACGTGCCAGGCACTCTGTGCTTCTAGCAACAGGGTGCTATACAAACGTGCTGGTGAAAGCTGGCTTCGAGCCCTTTCTGGATACTCTGCTGGAGTCCAGGCCTTTTGACTTGCAAAAGGCAGCTTCTGAATCATTTCTGCCAATCACAATTATAAATCAAACCGGAGCAACTCATTATGCATGACACCAGTCTGAGGTGAAGGTGCTGTAGCTTTGGTCCGTGTTCTGCTCTGTCACCAACGCCAGCTGAACAACGTACCTGGAGATTTCAACTTGCTTCTCAGCCTTTCAGAAATGCTGAAGTCCACAGGGCTGGCACAGCTCAGTAGGTTATCCCCAGAGACTGCAGTAGGTGAAAGGTAGCACCCAAAGTCCAACTTGTCTCTATGTTGTTCACTTTCTTTGTTAGCTATAAAGGAAAAGAAAAAGTTCCCAACTAGATTCATGTCAGGCAGCTGACAGCAACTCCATGGAACAACCCTGGAAAGACTCAGTAGATAATTAGCCAGAGTAAGTTAATGCATGTGGGTTGATGCAGAAATTGGGAAGTCAGGTTTGGGATTTAGAATCATAGAATGGTTTGGAAGGGACCTTAAATATCATCTAGTTCAACCCCTCTGCCAGGGGCAGGAACACCATGCTGCGCAAAGCCCCATCCGACCTGTCCTGAACACATCCAGTGATGGATTTAAGTGGGGTTCTCACCTGTAAGAGTGTGGTATCCCTAAATCCAAAGCCTTCCTTTAATAAAGCAGTGATGTAAGTGAGATCCATGCAGAGGAAAGGACTGGCTGCTCTGTACCTCTCCATGTTATCACAGACTAGAGAAGAAAGGGGGGAAAAAAAAAATCTCAGCAAAAAAAAAGAGCTTTTATCCATAGTGTAAATTGGAACTGACCTCAGGCCACAGCCTACTAAAACAAGCACCCCACCTCTCTGAACAGGTACAGATGGCACACGGTACCCAGCTGTTCTGTAGTGTGGAGATAAACCCTACAGTGCTTCCAGTTTCTTCTAACTCCAAGGGACAACGTCTTTTATTACAGCAACATAATCCACGTGGCTCTTTTCAAGCCCGAATATCTCCTCAGCTGATAACTGGCAGGGAGTTGGTAGATGACTTAGTCCCTCAAGAACACATCCTATCTATTTTGCTTGTCTAGTCTCCAGGGGCAGCTCCAGTTATGGACTCCACCTTCCAGGATGGCAGCCCAAGCAGGAGACCCTCTGTTCTCAGCAGACTCCCCCCTTTCTAAGGAGTGGGATGTTTATGATCTAGGATCCACCTGTAGCCAGCTCAGGTCAGCTCTCTGCCCGACTCGAAACTGCTAAGGGGCTGTAGACCATGGCAGGACTAGGATTCAGTCCCTGTGAAACCAGGGGACAGAAATGAGCATCTTCTGGTGAAATATAGAATCTACTAATCCTCGTGAGGATGGATCACAATTCAGAGGTAATGTCTTGCTCTGAGCCAGCAGCAGCATGGCAAGGCAGGAGCATTTTTGTCACCAGAGGCACAAAACAAGAACAATCATTCAGGAAAAAAAGGGGGAGGGAAAGGAATGCCAAAGAGGCTGTCAGACTTAAACACCTTCTATTCTCTCCCTCTGTTTTGTTAGAGAATAAAAATCAAGGTGGCAGACTTAGAGAAGTCAGTGCTCTCCTAAACTCCGAGAGCTGGAGTGTGACAGAAGGAACTCTAGACACAGACCATTCACTTCATTTTGTCCTGACGTTTATGAACCATTTCTCTCCTCTTCTGAGCAGAACTGTGAAGCTGCAAGCACTTTGTTTCCCCCCAGTGCTCTGTCACTACTTTCTTCTGCAACAGTTCCAGACGGTGGCTAACAGAGGGTACACAATACCACACAAAGCTCTCAGGGGATAAATGTTAAATACATTTAGGTCAGACACTCACTACATAATCCCTATTCATATTCTTGTTATTCCTCACCCACATTGGTTTCCCAAGTGTCAGAAGTCAGTTACCTTCTTTGGCTTTTCTTTCAAAATCTTGCACTTCCAAAACACCTCCCTGATCATAATCTGAAAAGGAAGTGGTGAAAAAACACCGTCATAGACCTGAAAGTATTCGAGTTCTGTGTCTAAGCTGACCCCAGAGCGCAACTTGGTGATGCTGGGCTAGGAGTGCAAGTACAACCGGAGCTCAGAGCGAAGTTGCTGCTGCTGCATTCTGAACATCAAGGTGCCCGATGGATACACCTTCACTCCCTGAAGGCATTTGGTGCTATTTCCTCTTTCTCAGCACCATTCCTTCCTTTTCTACGCCCCCCTGCTCCCCGTGGCTCCTCTGTCTACTTTCCTGGTGACATTCTCACACGTAGCAGATGCTCCCAAAGCAGTTTACCGATTAAGTTGGTGTCAGCTGCTCGATCATAGTAATAGGAGAATGCGTAGAAGGAGCTTCCACGGATTTCATCTGGTTGGTGCAGTTTCCCTTTGACAACCTTGAGTACTTCCAAGTAGCAAGGGTTGAATCCTGTTTCTCCTGTCAGGAGAAACAGAGATGGGGTGAGCCAAAGAGGCGCATCCAGGAGATGGAAGGATCAGGATGACGAAGGGAAGAAGCAGATATTAAAGTACCAGAAGAGGCAAGAAGAGCTTAGCTATCCCTTCTGTTAACCCAGCATAGCACCTGCATGCCTGCAGAGGCTCTAACTCACCCTCATCAAGGGGAAATGGTTAAAGCAGATCAGAGCAATGTCTGAAAGGTGTGCTCTGCAATCTAGCATAGGTGTATGGAATGCTTCCTCCTCGTCAGGCAAACCTCCCAGTGCTATGTTCTGTATTCAGCAAAATCTCATTCACGTTTGCTACCCCCTGCTAGATAAAAATCTGACTTTCCCTCCCCCTCACACTGTAATTTTATCAACCCACTCCCTGCACGCTCGGCTCTCGCGTTCCCCACTATAAAGCGAAGCAACCTCAGCCACCAAAGGGGTCTGTTCTAGTCCCTGATGGCAGCAGCTTCACCCTCTGCATGCAGCATTAGGGCTGGTATCTTAAGAAGCTAGTTCCACAAGTAAGATACACTTTGTCCTACCACTTATTGTACCCTAACACAGCCTGAGTGTTTGCACTTAGCTCAGAGCCTCAGAAAGAGCTCTTATTTGCACAAGGAGCGCGTATCATTTCCTATCAAGGTAGCACTTGGACTAGGAGATCACAGATGGAATACAGAGAGTACAAGCCAGCTACTCTGACAGCTTCAGGTTGTTCCTTGTCTCTGCAAAAGTCCACATCTATGACCAGTCAGGTAACTGATGGAGTGTTAGCCAAGGGAAAACTCAGATTCTGGAGACAAGAAGCAACAAGTCTCATTAGTTTACCTTCTTTGTTGCCACCATACTTGTATTTCACTCCCCCAAAGTGCCACTCTGCCTCCAGCTGCTTTGGCAAACAAGAACTGCGGAACATTTGTCCATCCACAGCTGGAATGAGACCCAAAGTGAAGAGTCAGAAACAATAAAATTCAACACAGTTATCGACTGATACGCAGAGCCAGAAAAGGCTGAAAGATCTTCATTAAGGTATTTAAGCAGAGATATCTGAAGTGATGAATGCTGCACAAACTGGTCCATAATTCGTAATCAGTCTCAGTCTGGAAAAGTTGTGCCCATTTTGTCCTGCAAGCTGCACAGCAGCTGGGCCTGTCGTTTATTAATAAGGGATGGACAGTACAAGGATAGCTGGGTACTGGCTGCTCACCACAGAAGCCAACAAACAGGAGACCTAAGAAATTACAGACACCCAAACCCTAACAAACAGCACATGGCTCAGACAAACAAAGCAGCTGAGTAGTGAAAAAAACTCCTCAAATACTGATCTGTGGCCACTGCAGGAACCACTGAATGTACCCTTCAGCTGTGACTGGTGGGAAGAAAACATCATTACTGGGGTGAGAGCAAGTCAGAAAAAGCAATCCTCTTACAGAACGATTGAGGGACTGGGCAAAATTTACTGTGAGATGTTTAGGAGAAGGCTCAAAGGCAGGGAAAGGGGGAATCAAGGGATGAGGGAAGAAGAAGTGTGGGAGAATGGAGGAGATGACAGAAGGAGGCAATCACACCTAAGCAGGCAGCTGGTCAGTGGGATTTTCTGGCTGAGCCTTGTGAGCAGTTACTGCAGCCTGTCCTATCTTCTTCTTAACCCCTATTCCCAACTACTTCTGATCTGAGTACATTCCCATAGTTAACACAAGCCCATTTAGCTGGCAAGTAAGAATCCAGAAGGTGTAAAGACCCCAGGTCCTGACCAAAAACTGAAGAGAAGTCCCAAGGTCTGCGTGTGAAGACTGGAAGGACCTAAGGAGATACTGGGAAGGCTCAGGAATATGGCAACACATTCAGGTTAGCGAGTGCATGAGATTTGCTCGTGGACTTCAAGCTAGACTGGTCAGTGAATAGAGCAGGAGGTAAAGGAGAACGTGGTGGGCCAGGCAGATACCAGAGAAACCTATGAAGAGGGTTTGGCCTAAGCAGCAATCCTTTGGAAAAGGATCTGTTCATGCTCTTTGTGTTTCTGTGGATGCTTGTAAAGCTGTGAGCTTCTTTGCTATTTGCTTTATACCAGCAAAACCCCAGAGAAGCACGAGATAAAGGAGTGGTGACTTGGGAAATAGGCTCCTGACACAAGGCTAAGTCTAACCACCTCCTCACGGATCTCAGCTGTGTTATCCCATGAACATACCTTCCATGTTCAAAGCTCCAAGCGTCGCTAGTCTGGCAGCTTTTAGTCCAAAGCCCAGATAGCTGCAAACAACAAAGACAGACGTGTCAGTTTTTATTCTTGCACATCTGGTATGCTTCACCCATAGCCTCTTCCTAAATCCTGCAACACCCAAGCCAAATTTCCTTCCTCTGCTTCCCACAAGGCTGTCCTCTCTAAACCAGAGAGGTCCCTTTGCCATAACAATTTCAAGTACTACAAGAGACAAACCCAAGAATTGTAGACTTGTAAAATTATAGAATTACAGAATTTTCAAGCTTCCTAGATTTGAAAAGACTTTTAAGATCATTGAATCCAATCATTAACCTAACACTGACAATTCCTCGACTAAACTGGTCTACATGATTCTTCAGTACCTCCAGGGATGGGGACTCCACCTCTGCCCTGATAACCCTTTCAGTGAAGAAATTCTTCCTAAGATCCAGCCTAAACTTCCCTTGGTGCAACTTGAGGCCATTTCCTCTTCTCCTATCACTTCTCACTTGGTTAGTGAGACCAACCCCCCCCCCAGCCTCCTTTCAGGGAGCTGGAGAGAGCGATAAGGTCTCCCCTGAGCCTCCTTTTCTCCAGGCCAAACAACTCCAGCTCTCTCAGCCACTCACTCTTGTTCTCTAGACCCTTCACCAGCTGCTTTGCCCTTCTCTGGACAAGCTTTTTAAAAACCTGTTGGCCTTTCATTCCCCCCTCTGTGTTACTCATGTCAATACAAAGGTTTACACAATAACCAGTGTGAAACCAGCCTCCAGCTCCCTCATTTTTCACGTGACTTTTCAACCCCTGTTATTTTAAGTGATCTAATGGACTGTACTGGTGAATACAGCAATTACTTACATCACTGAAGGTAAGCAGTAGGAGAGGAGGACTATTAAACCAGCTGTGCTGTTAAGCAAGCATATTCTGTAACTGAGATTATAATCTTCACCCTGCTCGTAACAGGCTGAGACCAACTGTCTGCTATAGATGGCCAAGTTCTCATGGGACTGTAAGTCATGCAGGGAAACTCTGGATTTCACTGCAGACATCTCAGAAACTTGTCAGCTCAAGGCAGTAAGCACAATTACATTATTTCAGGCCAAGTATCCCCTCCAGCTGATCTCTTGTGCTCCATGGTCTCTAACAGCTGCCTTGTCCCTCTTTGTTTTACTTCAGTAACAACCTCCCTGGTTGTCCCTCTTTGTTTTACTTCAGTAACAACCTCCCTGGTTGTCCCTCTTTGTTTTACTTAAGTCTAGGCTTAACTTTTTGTCCAGTTGCTGACGAGATGTGTCATTTCCAGCTAAGAAGGAAAAAGTCTCAGAAAGGTCCTCTTCCCAAATCTCTGACCAGGTTTAGCTCTGACTACTGGCACGATATCCACCTTTCTGCTTGGTCCAGAATATTTGGCTTGAATCCAGTAATAAGAATTCTTCTCCTTAAATACACCAACACATAAGGCTCCCTCTTCCTTCGACTGACTGCCTAATATTCATGTTGCACTGATATTAACCATAATCCTAGAATGTTTCCAGTCAACTGATGTCATGTTCCACTTCAACTAATGTTTCAAGCAGATAAGAAAACTGGTAAACAAGTCACAGTCCCAACAGCTGATGACACAATGACATGGCCATTTCTGGTGAGCTCAGGGGCTGCTGAGACTCCTTTCCCCAGCAGAGGCAGCAGCCTTTATTGCTCCTCACCTGTGGGTATAGAGCTTATAGGTGCTATTGAACATTTCAAATGAGGTAAGAAAATCACCAGGGGTTTCCTTCAAAGTTTCCTAAAAGTTAAGGAAAAGAAGACATCTTTTAGTTTCCAGGATGCAATAAAGAATAACCAACTTTGATGTAATATCCCAGACATCCACCCAGGGTTAACTGCACACTCCTCTGATCTGCTTTGAAAACAGTTTCCCAAGGGTTCAGCTTTTGACACTGAGTTCATTTCCATGCATCTTTGTGTTGCTTCGATGTATTATAGGGAAGTGTAACAGACCAGGATGAAAACACTTTGTCATTCAAGATAGCTGAATTTTTCAGAGTCCTTCAGCACTATTCTACATAGACACAGAGTCCCCACTGAAATCAGCTGCACTGGAAGCACTGTGGACTTTTGCAAGTCAGACCAGACAACTCAATTCAGGAACTCAGAAGAATCAAAAAACACAAAGTAAAGTCCAGGCCACATTTTCACCATGCTAACTGGCTTGCTGATACTCAGCGGTACACTGTGACCACTCACTCCAGTCCTGGGGCTGCTTTACCTCCTGGTGCAAGTACTTTCCTCTAAATTAACCCCAGTGGTCACCTCCAGTTTTCCTCCTTTCACAGCCTTCCCTCTTTGTGCATCTCCACCCCACTGGACTCAGTCCCTACCTTCTCCCCAGTCTAACATTCTTGGAAATCCACATCGGTTTACGGCTCATATTCTATTCCTTTATTTCTAGTCCTTGAGATCTCAATCCCAGTTTGTGTCTTTCCTCTGCCAGTGCCCTCATTCTTCCATCCCTTTCTGACCCTGTGCATTCTTATCAGACACTGTTATGCTGAGCAAACAGAAAAATCTCAAGAGAGGACCATTCTCTAATTCTGGGACTCACGGTGCAGAGTCCCTGTAGTTACCATTCAAGCAACCAAGTACAGCAAAAACCACCAAACAGAACTGGAATTGTAGAGCCCTAGACAGAAGCCTGCTTGAAGCTGAGAGATTTGGCTGTATTCAGCTTGAGTTTCTCCTGAACAAATACAAATTGAAATTTGTTTTGGGTGTCAGCTAGATTGTCATTGGAATGGCAGTCACATCCTTGACCCAACACACCCAGACAATGCCATATTTTGAGTTCTGTTCCTAAACCTTACATCACAAAAGCTTTTTAAAAGGATAGATCATGAAAAAAATATATAATTTGGAGAAAACAATTGGATTTTTCATGCCTTACTTTCATAAAAATGTAGAAATCCTCACACCCCTCCCAGATGAGGTAGGCACCAGACGACCTGTTTCCAGTTGCTTATAACTTTGGCAATAACACCACAAAAAGCAAAACACTACCTCAAAAACAGCTCCATGAAATTAACTTTATATGTCCTCTATTTGCTTTTAATCTGTATTTCTTTAATTAATCTTTTACTGCTATAGTATTTTGTTCAAAATGAACACAACAGCAACCATGTGACTGCCTCAAATTGCCAGAAGGGGAAAAAAAACCCCAAACCCTCTGCAAATCAAAGGGGGAAATCCCTGCTAATTCTGTCAGATGGGACAAACTCTTCAGAAACACACTGACTTACGGATGTACTTTTTTGGTAGGCACTTGACAATACAGGCAAGAACCAACTATAACATGAGCAAGCAACACGAATCTCAACTCCACGCTGCCCTGTGAATTCAAACCATTGGTCCCGGGCAGCAGCAAACTCTCAAGGCTCTATGGAGCTGTTTGAGTCCTGAGACACAGTTCAGCCTACCTCACAGCTCTATTTATTCTCCAAACCCCTGACATGCAACCCCCTTTCCTGTTGGTCCAGTGCCCACTTTAGCAGGTGTTATCAACACAAAACAGAGGGCGAGCCCAGCGTCCTTGAGGCTTTGCTGAACAGGATAAGGTTGCACATCATGTTTCACCATGACCCACCACTGCAGAACTAAAATACCAACAGGAAAAACATGTATTCTGTGGTCCCCAAACACCCCTTGAGAACCTCAATTTCTGTGAGAAAGAAAATATTAAACAAGTGACTCTTTCAGAAGGTGAGACAAAGCCAACAGCATCAAGGTGTAGATGCTGCAGTGCCCTTTTCATACCCAGGTCATTTTCCTATGCAAACTATAGATTTGGGTCCCAGTTCAAACTGGTTCTAAAGAGCTGTAGAATTCCTGACAAATCCAGCAGGGAAAAACTGAGGAGCAGGGAAAAAACTGAGGAGCAGGGAAAAAACTGAGGAGCAGGGAAAAAACTGAGGAGCAGGGAA
>JANHFX010026214.1:20053-31675 GCA_027560015.1 Chloroceryle amazona
AAAAACTGAGGAGCAGGGAAAAAACTGAGGAGCAGGGAAAAAACTGAGGAGCAGGGAAAAAACTGAGGAGCAGGGAAAAAACTGAGGAGCAGGGAAGGGAATTCTTGAAAGAAAATAAGAAATTGATAAGAAAACTAAGAGACACTGGCTGGCTATTATAAAAGATGTTTGCCTCGTGAGACACCCACCTCCAAAATTCAGTGAGGATCTACTATCAGACTGTCGTGGGGAAAAAAAAAAAAAGATACCTCTGAGCAGACACTGAATTTCTTTTAATATGCAGGAATACTCCCTGGAAATGTTCTACATTTATTGAATACAAAATAACCATCTGCATTAATGAGGCTTTCCCAGCCTGGGTCTAGGGAACAAAAGCTGTTTCTCTTTGGTTTTACCCACTTGCTTGCTTGCTTTTTTCTTCCTTGTTATCCAGGCTCCTTTGTTTGCAAGTGCCTATCAGCCAACTGCTGATGTCAATGGGAGCAGAAATATTAATGTTCTGTACATCACAGATGCTTTGCTTGTGCCAGTGCTGACAAAATGATATCAGAGAGCAAAGCAGTGCTCAAGGTCTCTCTGCTGGCCCTGCTGTCCCAACCCACACACTTTTCACCACTCCTCACCTCAAACCGTGGCAGGAATGTGATTTGGGTTGAGGCTCCTCCCAAGTCCAGAGTCCCAACAGTATGCTGGTTCTGGCCAGACAGCTGCCCTGCAAACAACATCATGCTCAGAACAGTTCCAAGTGCAAAATACTGCATGAATGTTCAGGCAGGCAGCAAGGTACCACATTAGCACAGCAATACAGGAGGGCTGAGATGGCCTTCAAAGGCACAAACAGCACAAGGAGAAAGTAGGCAGGCAGAAGGTATTACTAAAGATTCACAGGACTCTCTCCCTGGATTCCAGTTGCACCTCCAAAGATACAAAGCCAGGTAAATCTCTAGGCATCCAGCAAAAGCTCAAAGCACAAGACAAAGAATCTCCTGCAGAAGATCATCAAGGGACTACACAAATTTGGCAACCACCATCCAGCTGGACAAGAGCACTAGGAAAGGAAGGAGCAGAACCAACTATCATCATTTCTCTTCACCCAGAGCAGCTTTTTTGCTCGCTCACGTATCTGCTAGAGTTGTGATTTTTCTTTTCACTAGATTGCATTCCCAGAACTTCTCAGAGGGCTAAAGCACCAGCACGTTCCCTTTTACACCATTTTAATTGCATAGTCCATGCTGGGATGAAGAATAATGTAAAACCTTGTTTGCCACCTTCTAACAGATTAGCAGTACCACTGCCCTACATACATTAGGCAGCAGCTTGCCAGTCCCTCCCAGTCCCCAGGAAATCCTGGCACCTGTTAAGATGCCTCCTCCTGCCTACGTGTGGAACAGCCTGCCCAAGACACCCCCCTGGTTTAGCACTGGTGCCACAGTATGGAGGAAAAGCAGGGTATGGCAACCAAGGCAGAGTAAGTTCCTCTGTGATCCCCTCCCCAGAGGAGACTCGAGTTTATATTTAGAGAGAAGTTATACAGGATTAACTACCTGTCAAAAAGTTCACAGTGATCCAGGCTAGAATTCCTGCAAAGAGTGAAAAAGAAAAAAGAAAGTCACCACTGAATACTTCCACAACCTCCTGCCCATCATTACCACCCCTCTGCATGTTACTTATTTCCCTGGAAATCATTATTAACTTAACCACCCCATACTACAGAGATTAATTGAAACTTGCTAAGATGCATTCCTGATTCATTGAGATCTCATCAGCTGGGATAGGTAGAATGCTTGTAATATTCACACACAAGTGCAGCACATACAGATCACATATATTAGCCAAACAATACATAATTACCCCACAGCATTTCAATTCCTGGCCCCAAAATTCCATGTACATCACCAGGTTTTCATTTTCTGACTTCTGTAATTAAACTACAGGCGTAGTGGCAACCAGCAAAACACCAGTAACTCCTCTGACTCCAGCAGCTTGCTTGACACCAGTACCCAAACACGGGCACAGATGTGACAGCAGAAGAGGTGAGATTCTTAAGTAAGCCTCAGCAAGCCACACCATGCTCTGTTGTGCCCTGCTGGTCCTGCTCCCTGTCAACAGAACACTCCTCCCTACTACTACACAAGCCACCCCTCCATACTAGTGACCAACACTGCACTGTACTTCACTGAGTACTTGCAGGCTTGATGTTACTCCTCCTCTCTTGGCCCCTGTGGACAGATGTTGCTCTTTAATCTTCCTCTGTTTACTACGCACTTAAGCATCGTGGCAATTCTTTGTGCTTTCCTTGAACACCTTCCAATCTGGCAACGTATCTGCCATGATGAAGTTAAGTGTTCAGGACTGAATGTAACACCACAGACAGCTCTTTTCAGGCCTCCCTACATAATCCCAGGATTATTACCTGCCTATTCTGCAAGGTATGTACCCAAAATGTAGCCTGTTCTGCGCTGCAAAACCATCGCTCGCTACACACCTACAATATAGTTCATCTTTTCTTCTATTTTACATTACTTCCTTTGCTACTTTACTAGCTGCAATTCTTTTTCCCCGTCAGAATATTTTTAAAAGTCATTATTCTATTATTAATTTCATTATTTATTTTTGAATACTTGCCAATTCTACTTCTTTCTCCTCTAATACTCACAATGCTTCCAACTCTAACCCCAAAATTGGTAAGTTAATCATGATAGCTTATCTTTAATGCTGATATTGCACAATTTATGAGGCACTTTCCAAAAGCTTCCTAGCTTGCTGTATATTGTCAGGTAGCCTTTCAGAGGTGGACACCATCTTTTTTCCATCAGTTCCCTAGAGCAGGCTTCAGCTGCTTAGCCTGCGTACTTATTTCTGTGATCAGATTCTGATATGGAAGCTCAGAAGGTTTCAGATGAACCTTCTTCATCTAGCTAACTCATAAATTTCTTGGTGTATCTGAATTTGTAGCCTAAGAGATTGCCAAGAGAACAATACCACCTAGGAAAAGCAGGATTGTGTTGTTTTAGAGGTAGAAACCTTCTGGTTTTCTCTCACTTTAGTGAGCATTTCTCTTTCGGTCTCACATTCCTAAGCTCTCTCTTTCTTTCCCCCATTTCTCTTTGCTTTCACCTTTTTCTCCTTCTAAAAACCTACCTTCATAAGACCCATCCATGATGCTCACACTGTCCTCTGGAACAAGGAACGGGGACTCCTCAAAGACTTCTCGCACCTGAAGAAACAAGGCATTATTAAATTCCTTGGTCTTAGAAGTCTTGTTCTGCTCTGAGAGTGACAGATAAAAGTTGTTGTGGTTGGTTTGTTGTTGTTTTTTGGTTGGTTGGGTTGGTTTTTGGGTGGTGGGTTTTTTTTTTTTCTCCACAGCAGTACAAAGGAAGACAAGGGTGTGAAGTAGCCAATATTCTTCCTCTTTCAAGTGCCAGGAAAGAAAGAAACAAGTATTTTAGGTCTTATTTCCCCACGCTTTCTATCCACATCAAACCAGAGGATTTCAGAGCCATAAAAGAAGTCTGTGAGTTCCATGCCACCATGGGATTACAGTCCCTTTCACAGCTGAAATTCTCTCATGCTAAAAAGAACAGAGAAGTGAATCATGAGAGATGAAACAGGGAGAAGAAGGCTAGTGCATCCAAAAGATCTCAGTATTACCTCCAAGAGCAGAGCTTGAGCTTTCTCCTCTGACAGCAAGCGTAATCCAGCTGTGGCTTTTAACACTACTGGGGTCTTCTTCCAGAGGTGAGGTGGAACAGCATCTATGGCCATGTCCAGCAATCTTTTGACAGTTTCAGCACCCTGAAAGGAAAAAAAATGATGTTTTTCTTATGGTTTCTTCCTACAGGCCATTAGAAAATAGGCCCCTCGACACTGGTGAAGCCAGCATTCAGTAGCAGAAGATACCTCACCCACACCCAAGATAAAACCTGTGCTAGACATCTTGTCAGAAGCTTGAAGAGAATGCCTGAGACATATCTTAGGTGAGAAAAATGTCATTGGTTGTGGAAGGTATTTTCTGGAAGGATGGAGGGAGGCAGGTGAACATTACCTGACAAACCTAAACATCTTGCAGTGAAACCAAGTGGTGACCGAAGCTGCAAAGGTCGGGAGGAATGTCTGTAGATTTCACTGAATGCAATACAAGAATCCCATGTGTGTCCATAGCAAGTAGTGTAAAGTATCAGCTGTAGAATGGTTAACCACACGAGGTACAGGCATCACTGCCAGGCCCTCAGTTATTTATACCCCTCTGGCAATTGCAGTTTGGCATGAACGATAAACAGTCTGGGAAACTTCTCAACATTTCTTCTGGGGTGAATTCTTCTCCTCTCCGACCCAGCAAGCAAGATGATTTAGTGAAATCATGGGGAACCTCATCAAAGCTTAAAAAAAAAAGAATCCCAAACCATTGACAAAAGTTTCACACTTCATCTCCTGTAGTACCCAACGTGACCCAGCAAACTGAGCAGCCTGAAACTCCCCGCGCAGGGCCCCCAAGGCTGCTAAAGCACACAAGGTAGAGTATCTAATCTATCATTCCTCTGGCACCTCCTCTGGCTTGTGAAGAGCTTGCTGTCAGTGCAGAGGATCTGGAAAATGGCAGCTTACTTCAGGACTGGCCCTGGGTGTCACAGCAACAGGATTATTTTAGCTCTCCCCGCTCTGTTGCTCCTCATGATCCAATCGAGTGGCACGGAACAAGTGGACTGTGCATGTACTCACACCATCCCCATTTGAAGACAAAGAGGATGGCACCTCACTCCAATTTCTTACTAAAATGATGCATTTCTATGTTAATTAATAATCTGATTGTGGAAGATGGAACTGCACAACTGTGTTTTGAACAACTCTCTATAAAAAACCCAACAAAAGTCCTGAGGCAGTTGAATAATAACTGCCTGTGCCTAAACCATTATTCAGCTACAACTTTAATCAAATATTTGACCTGAGCCTGACTGAAGTGAGCACTGGCTTTCAAGCCACGGTTCCAAAGATAACAGCAAAGTATCAAACCAAACAAATTAGTGGAAGTCTGATGACAGAAGCAGAAAATACACCTAAGAGAAATATTGACTAACTTAAGATGCTAAGTATGTCTTTGATCTTCCCCTTCTGCATAACTTACTAACAGAAATTCACTTCCATAGACCTGACTACACATGCAAAAAAAGTCAACATTTTTAGGGGTCAGAGAAATTAACCCTCTTTGCTTGTCACTGTAACATGACTAAACCAGAAAACCCTCAGTCTTACCCCCTTACTTCTAAACTAAACAAATCAAAACAAACCATGACCAGCACTTAAAACTTCAAGCAAAAGGAAAAGCTGAGAGAGTTGTTAGTAAATGAGACAGGAGTATATATTTATGCACATTTAGGGTAGCTCTAGGGGAAATAAACACTGAATATGGATGCTACTAGAGCCAAACATCACTTTGTCTATGAAATCCTCAAAGACATGTATTCTAGTTATAGATAGCATTTAAGCAATCCATTAAGTATTTCATCAGTGGAACAATGACTTAGAACAACATCTCCCATTTCACTGTGTAAAAATTAACTCACAGAAGTTACTCTACTTCTGTAGTTTCTCTCTTCTTACTCTACTTCTACAGGTTTAGAGAGACAACAGTCGAACTTTTACATTTCTTCTTGACTCTCTGCAGTTCCAGTAATACTTGAACTGCTTGATAGGGTCCAACTGATATTAGAACAGCAAAACCACCTCGCAGAGAATGAAGGAGAGCCTTACCTTTTCAGGGTGATCAGCATATGCAGAAAGACCCGGCTTCACAGACTCAAAGATTTCCCCTTCCAGCTCTGGAAGGTGTTCTGCACAAATGAAACACTACATGAAGCAGTCCACACATCAAAGCTTTTTCTTCAGTTGTAAAAGGGTTGCCTTCAACCCCTGTAAAGTGACTGCCTTTGATTTCCCCTTGCAAACATTCCTCTCCTAAAACAAGCACTGCTCCTTTACTTTAGGAACACATTTAACAGAACCTTGCCCTTGTCTCCTCCAAGGTCACAAACAATTTATTAACAACACGTTGTCATCATTAGAAGCATGTTCATTTTGCATTTGCAAACTACAGTGAATCGTAGCAATGTAGAATGACTGTTGCCTAACCTTAATATCTTCCCCTTTATGACCATTGTGAAATACTACTTCATATTAAGACATACCCAGTCAACTCCTAATTATCCTTAGATGATTAATGCCAGGCTACAGTTGAAGCCACGTAGGCACTATGCATGGCCCTGAAGGGCTTATTGGCCAAGTCCCATCAACCTGCCTTCTTCAACCCTTGCTAATTTGCTGGCTCACAACCTTTGCAAATTTGCTGGTTGACTGGACCCAAGCTAATCCACCTTTCTGAATCCTTCTGCACGTGCAGCCCAGTTTGGATACCTCTGCACTGTGTCAGAAACTGATAGACTGGAGTGTGGTGCATCTGCACACAGGGCTTCTGGATGTGGGTCAGACCTTCAGTGCTTGTAACTGTTTAATTTACTCATTTTAAATTGCTACAAAATACAACATATCAACATGTGCAGAATTTAAGTAGCTCTTGATAAAATTCAAGGTAAGGTGCAACTTGACAAAAGCAGTGCAAGCCTCTCTCCAACTCAGGCATTCCTTTAAACTGCCACATCCATTAAAAACTTCCCAGTATACTCAGAATTAAACCTCTGAGTTTCAAAAGAGCTACAAAAAAGGTATTTTCACAGCAAAACACCACCACAACTGGACAACGAGCATCTGCCAGAGGACCATTTAAAGGACAAAATGTACAAATCTTCAGTTGTTCCCAAATGCTGTGTTGAGGGAAAAAAGCCCTCTTAGGAAAGCTGGAACCTAAGTGAACCTACTCCATGTGCACAGAGTCTTACCTGGGCTCTTCTGCACAAAGGTGTAAATGTGAATCCGGGTTCCAGTGCTTCCTGCATCAAACATTATGCCATAAAAAGTGTTGGCTTTGGCATTTACAGGGCACGTGTTAGGTGGAAAGAAATACTGAAACCACATCTCCTTGTTTGAATGGGAATGAACAAAGGACAAAGAGGAAAATGCCAATGCTAGAAGGATGGGAAATCTGGAAGATGCCATCTTGCCACGACCCCTTGAGACAGCCAAGCATGAATCAGCAGTCACAGAGCTGCAGGAGGTCCTGTAGAAATAAAAAAAAAACCATCAGGAATGGAAATTACCAAAAGCCCTCCCTTAAAAAGTCTGTAGAAAAAAAGTCTGTACATTTATATTCTCCCTTTTAGATGCTCTTCAACACCTCAGCCAAAAGATGGGATTTATTGCACTTAGTGCAGTGATTTGTTCTTTCAAATCCATTCCCCAGATGCAGAAGAGTTAAAGTAGTTTGCTTCCCAGCATTTCTACGTTTGACTTTCTTCAGGTGATTTGGTTTGAAAGTTCTCAACACTTAAGAGTCCCCAGAACCTCCAAAGAGCCCCAATGTTATCAGAAAAGAAGCATTGCCAAAGGAGAGGTCAGGACAGAACCACTTTACCCCAACACACACACACTTGAGATGCTGTGGCAGAACACAAGTGTCATTCAGAGTCACAAACAAAGAGAATTTCATCTCAGATGCTGGGAGAGACCAGCATGCAGAGAGTGAAGGTATAGCCTTCCAGCAGCATCCTCGTCCCCAAGGCAAGCCTGTGCTACACAAGAGGGACTGAACTGGAAGGGACACCCAGGTTCTGTCTCTTGGACATTTCCTTTCTGTCTTTATTTTGATTTCTCATCATTTTCTCCTGACACAATTTTAATTTGTAGAAGTTTAAAAATATAAACAGCAACCCCCCAACACTCTCCTGCCTGGACCAGTTGTCCTGAGTGCTGAGGTTTCTCACACAGCTTCTAATAACAAGTTCAATAAGCCCAGGCCCCAAAGTTGTGTGACACAGCACTGGGTCTCGAGATACAGCTACACATCCCCTCTGCTAACATCTATATCTTGGCATGTATTTTTCCCAAGTAAAGATGTGAGAACAGAAATGACAGGGCTCATTAGGTGCCCAGGTAAAAATAAAAAGAGGAGAACAAATAGCTACCTTTGCTGTTTGCATTTTAACATCAGAAAAGAGCACGTGGCCGGATGCCCCACCATGCACAGCATTGCCCACGCTGACCTACACACAGCACTCAACACACGGGTGGGGTAAACAGCTCCTTAGCATTCTCCAGACACTGTGACCCAACCAGCTGCCCACAGCACTGGATGTGCTACTTCATACACCTGGCTCATCTGCTCTGCCCCAGACTCTCATCCCTTACATCTGATTGTCCTTTAGTGATCTGCTCAGCCCCACTATTTGCATTCTCTTTAAATCTTTTGCTATCTCTATCTCACATTTATTAATTCCTAACCCTAACTTCTCTGCTTTCTATGTGAACCTGACATAGCCTCTACTGCCATGCACCTTTCTTCCACACCCGAGGAATCCACTTATCCTCCACTACATTTTATCCCAGAATTAGCCCTTGTACGACTTTTATTACACCCATCCTTCACCTTTGTCCCCAGTTACATCAAAGTGACATTAATTTTTACCCATTCTCAGTAAACAACATCACATTGGGTCCTTCCTCAGCTGTCTCTAACTCAAGCATTCAGCTATCTCCAGGGCAAACAAAACCTGTAGCCTACTGCAGAAGCGTAACCTTGCCTGTCTTCTGTGGCTTTCATTCGTATCCTCCTGTTCCTAGGAAGTGCACAGAGCTGGGGGCAGAAGCACAAGCTAGCTCTTGATCCACTCTGCCTTAGAAGCCCACTCTGAGAAGAGGAAGAAGAGGAAGAGGCAATAGCCCTGGCTGCCCTCTGTGATACTCCAGCTGCAATTGTTTCTAAGGCATACACATTTTATGTGGAAATGAGTAAAAACTTAGTTGCAACCTGTAACAACTTAAAAGTCCTATTCTGAACAGAGTCCATGAAACACGTTGAGATGTTTGGCAGGTTCGTAGCTGTGGATTTGCACCAAGATGCAGCTGGCATTACCCACTTCATGGGCCCACGGAAAGCCCAAGCAGCTGTGGTGTTTAACAGCCCCTGAGTGGCATTAGTGAGCACTCCCTCCCAGCTGCTCAGAAGAGCTGGTGGTGTTCTCCTGCAATGCAAGGATTTTGCTTACTGAACCATCACAAATACAAAGCAAGCACCTGCCCCAAGAACAAACTCCAGAGTCCTATTACAAACAGCACATGACACTTATGCAAGCCTCAGAATCGCTGGTCAGCCGAAAATATCTGAGCAACTGCCACCATTAGCACAGACTTTTCCTGCCAGATCTGGTGGCTGGATGAGCCTTAGCCTCCCATGAAACACTCTCACTAAGCTTCAATTCTGTATCCCTTCAGACATCCATGACCCTTTGATGCTTTTTGTTTGCTGCTTCTCCCCCGATGTTTTTCCTTTCCACCTCTATATTCATAAAGACTAAAAACCCAAAGACCTGAACACACACACACAAAAAACCCATCACCCAAACCAACCAAAGAAACCAAACCAAACCCTAAACACAACCACCTTGGGATTTTATTTCCCCCCACCCTCATTAAGAATGCAAAAAGCACACTAAGCCTCTTCAATGAGTGGTGGAGACCATTTAATCAAGTACAGCGCCCACAAGAAGCATAAAAATAGATGAGGAGAGTAAGAAGTGAGAGTCAAGAGAGGGAAATTGGCAGAGCGTGACAGAAATGGCAATGGAAAAGGAATTTGGAAAGAGAGGGTCAGAAGAAAAAATGGAAGAAAAAAGTGTAGGGTAGAGCTACACAAGAAAACAGGTCACGGAGGCACAGAAAACATTAGCTGATGTGCTTTATTGAGAGGTGAGTTTATCATTACTCAATACAAGCAGTGGAACATGCTCAGGTAATTACGAGATGAAGTTCATAAAGTTGAAAGTTAACTGAGTCCAGTGAGTTAGTAAAACATTTACACAAACGGGACAGTTGACCTCAGCACCAGCAGCCTGAGTCCGGTGCCCTCGGGCAGAACACTCATTTCCCTACACAAAGAAACCCGTGGAAATATCATCTGTACAGGGCAGATTTTAGATACTAAACCAAACAATTGAAGCACATCTGAGATAAAGATTTGGGAGCTGCACAGACTGTATGATCCCAAAATCCTGGGGTACTGCCCAGAGACCGCCAGGACTGAAAGCACAAAGAGGAAAAGAAAGAAAAAAATCCCAAACTCTCCTTAAACAACAAAAGTAAAACCAATGTCAGCAGCCCACACAGCCTGCCTTACTGAGGTCTCCATTGCAGAAACATTGGTCATTTCCCAGAAGAGAAAGTCTCCCAGATATTCTTGAATATTTCTACCAAAAGAACACGGAAAACTCAACAGCAACAGAAGCATCTCCCTGGAATCTGATCTCAGAGGAAGGAAAAGCAGTTTCTCTGAGCTACACAAGCACTGCCTTCTGTTTCCTAAAATATCACCAAGAACTGTTTGGATAGAAAGAAAAACATTAGAAAATAATTTTAAATATTTAACATATATAAATAGCTGCCAAAATATTTTAGGAACTGGACCAGTTATTCAATTCGTGTTGTTATTTATTGCTAAAGCACGCCAAAAATCATGCAGAATGGAAAGGTTTTCTGCACTAAACCAGTAGCAAAATCTATTTTCCAGATGAGCAGCTCTTACAGCAACAAGATCTATTTCCCAGATAAGCAGCTTTTACACTTCCCACTCACAACCAGACAAGACATTTTTACTTCCCCCTGCCCCGAAACAAAAGGTAATTACATTTTTTTCTGGACTTGTTTTTAATCTAGTAAAAAAAAACAACAAAACAAACACCAAAAAAACCCTTCTTGGATTGCTTTACAAAACTTTAAGCTTCTTAAAAGTACAACCAATTAAAAATCACAAGAAAGAATAACCAAATTCACTGGTTAGGGCAGAATTTCCCTAAAGATAATGGCATAATATTCTTTGCATGTATATATTTGGGGTAAAATTCTGTATCTAGAGCTTTTAGCACTAGAAAAACCAACATGTTTGTCAGTTAGTTCTATTTATCAGCAGTTTTAATCTCTCTTCTTTTTCTCTTTTAAACACACCGAGGCTCCAAATCCACATTATTTATTTATTCTCATTTCTGGCCCAGTGGGATTGCAATTTCCCTATTTAACTAGACCAAGGCAGCTCTGTGATCCTCCCGCAGTGACCCCCCGCAGCTGTGCCCGCACACCCCCCGGGCTGCAGCCAGCACTTTATCCGGGGCCAGCCGGGATTCTCAGATAACATTTTTGGGGTGCAGAGGGCTCTGGGGTGCATCTAAGCCTGGGGAGAGTTCCAGTGCAAGTTTCAGCAGAGGCTGCGAGTTATTCAGCAGAGCGTCACCGAGAAGTTGGGGCCGGGCCACCGTAAGACCCTTTCCCGCACCTACCGTTAGGGCTGCGGGGTTTGTAACTTCCACGCACCGCCTTCCGCCCGCCACGTCCAACAGCCGCAACCCGAACCCTCGCCCTGAGCACGACCGCGACATTTCCCGGGACATTTCCCCTACCTGCGCTTTCTCTTCCCAAGCAAAAGTCTCCGCGGCTCCTTCCCGCACCCCGCCAGAGGCGGGAAAC